>JASSUY010002024.1:0-21626 GCA_032466535.1 Forpus xanthops
CTACATCCTGGACATGACGTGCTGTGGTATGGAATACCTCTTTGGTCAGTTTGGGTCAGGTGCCCTGTTTCTGCTTCTGCCCGGCTTCTTCCCTGCTCCCCTCCTCCCTGGCAGAGCATGAAACTCAGAAAGTCCTTGGCCAGCTTAAACATTCTAAGCCGTAACTATAAACACTGGTGTTATCAGCACTGTTCCCAAGCCGAAAACCAAAAACACAGCACTGCACCAGATACTACTTAAAGGAGAAAGACCACTGCTGCTGCTGAACCCATGACAAGGGAGAAATAAAGAGGCAAGACTAAAGGACAGACATAACATACTTTACCATGTTTGAGGATAGTGCGTATATTGTTTGACCCTGGAAGGCAGGTGTTGAGCTGTAAGTCTGTGATGAACAGATAAATGGAGAAAGGTCATTTTCTGTAGTAGAAATATTATCTTGAAAATGAGTGATTATGATGCAAATATTGAAGTCATCCTTCTGTAGCTATAACATATATTTTACAAGTTTGGTGGGGGGGTTGCCTCCAAAAAAATGCCTAATCCATTTGGGATTTTTTTCAACTGCCTGATTTAATTAGCCGTGTGTCCATCTTGCCTCTGGTCTCCTTCATAGCATTGAGTCTGAAAGGATTTTTTGAGGAAGACTGAGGTGTCCTCAAACAGCTCTGTATCACAGCACTGTACACCTTTTCTCCTTTTTTTCTCTTTTATTTTTCAACTTCTAAGATCAGAGTATCATAATCTCCACCAGTAGGTAAATGAAAGTAACATCTCTCTTGGTCTTACAGAAGGCAGCATAATCTTTGCCTTTTGCACTTTCCTGCTAGCATGGACTGTTCCACAGTCCAGGAAGATACTTTTTTCTTCACAGGGGGAAGAGCTCAAAAAGGCAGGAAGAATTGAACAGCTTCACAAAGCTGTTTGAAACGTGCCTTGCATGTGGAATTCACATTTCTTTGTGGCACATTGGAAAAAGTGCTGCAAGTCACAGGATAGAATGGACTCCCATAAACCAGGTATCTTAACAGATCTGACTGAGCTCAAGAAATAGGGCCTTTGCCTTTCTTGACTTTGTTTCATTATTTCACAGAATATTTATGTATCCCAGTGTATGCTCTCTGTACAAGTCACAAAGCAGACTGTCATTAAATGTTGAAGGCATAAGCTTATGAGGAGAGATAAAGAAGCTGGACCCCACCTTCTCAGTAGCATGGACCAGCCAGAGATGGCCATAGCCCTACTGCCTGTGGCTGGGTCTGCCACATGCACATCAATTCCTGATAAGACATGATTTAGATTGTGAGAGATTCAAATTGGCAAAATATTGAAGTCCAGAATGGTCATGAAGGGGGCATAAATTGTTTCAAGTGAAGTCACAGTATACCATCACTAGATAATAAGTCCAAAAGGGAGAGAGAAACTTTAAGGTAACAGACAAGTATTAAGTTTAGTACTCAAATGTTCCTGATTTCGCAAAGTCTAGGTGTAGATAAAACTGTTCTAGTTCCACTCTCACTTCTCCTCCTTCAATTTGGAGGAAGCTGTTTTGTTAATTTTAGGTTTTAGAGCTCTCTGAGACATAAACAGAAACTAGACAATGAAGCAATGAAAACACCACTATTTTTTTTTTGCTCTGCTACCAGACAGTTATGTCACTGTGTATTTACTTGAGCAGAAATGGCTAATTTTGCCTGGGTCCCCTCCTTATGCACCCATTTATTTTAGCACTGCCAATGCAGTCACTGCCATCAGTTATGACAGAGCTGCTGCAAGAACAGGGCACAATAGCTTGTGCTTGTTTCATCTTCTGACAACCTGTTTCAGCCTCAGTGGTACTAAATCATACACTCTATCAAAACCAGCTTCAGGCTCTATGAAGCTCAGGCGTGTTTGACTTTGTACTGAATAGCTCTTGATATTTCTTAGTTTTTTTTTTTTTTTATTTATTTCTTGATTAAACGTATATGGATTTTTTTCTTTTTTCTAGAAACAAAGGAAGATTTTTGGTAAGGATGATGTTACCTCATCTGGAGACTCACAATTTCCACCCCGGATCTCATAAATCATGCGCTTAACTCAAAGAACACAAGTAATGACACTGAGTTCTCAGTCGACTGACACCACTACAGTCCACTTTTACCCTACTATATAATTCTCTGTAAGTAGCAAATGCAAGATACTGCTATGTACAACATAATAATCAGAGCACAAGTTCAGACCACAAAATCCTGCTTATCTTATACTTGGAAACAGTGTCACTGATGTCAGAGAAAATGCTCAAGTGAGATAGCTGAACAACCATATCACAGATTATCTTTCCAAACTAGCATACATGTTTTCACTGGATAAATGATAGAGATTCCTCTGTCCACACAGCATTATATTTTTAAACCCACAAGCTTTATACAATCCTTGTACAAGTAACATTAACAACAGTATGTTTCCTTTTTTTAATATCAAAATCACACACAGAAAAACAAACCCTTCTTTTAGTTAGAATTTCTTCATCTTTTTTAACAAACAAAAGATATTTCAAAGGTATTTCAAAAACCATGGTTCCCTGCCTGTGAAAATATGCTTTCTATGCTCTTTTTTCCTACATTTTTAAACTTTGAGATGCTGACATTCACCCAAGATGGCAATTACTATGTCATAGACATAGTAGAATTTGCCAGGACAGTAGAATTTCTAGGTACCAGTTTTAAAAAAACACAGGTTTTTATTTTTATTTTTTTCTTTCTGAAACAAAAAGCTTATGAGTAACGAAGTGGAATTTTCTTACTTTTCATTATTAAAGCAGTTCCACATTAGCAGTCCTAATAACTGTTTACTTTATCAGTCATATTAGGGTATGGTAAATTAGCTTCTAGACTTCTCAAATGACACTAGTCTACGTCTGCCCTACACGTACTTACGTATTATGTAGATGCTCACAAAACTTGACTGGGAGCAAGTTGTGCTGGACAATATTAAGTGGTTCAACTTCTGTGTAAGTTAAAAATGATAAATTATTGAACATTGATTAGTTCAAGCTGCTGTAAATTTCTAACATAGCCATATACTTTGGGCAAGTACAGGATTTCGGGACTTTCTTACACTCATTTATTTGTTGCCTAAGACCAGGGCAGGTTTCCTTTCCAGATCTAGATGTGCAATGAAGGCATTAGTATTCTCAGCTGCTTGTCACTGATAGCTGGATGGGTATTGCTGCCTTCATCTCTCTGCATCTGGAGGCGAGTGCAAATGCAGCCTCACCCTAGTAACTTGAGTCTACTTTAAACCTGCCTTTGCTTGCTCTGCAGGGAGAGCTGTGCATATGATCCCTTCTATTAGATGAAATATGGGGTGATAATCCCCAGCAAAGTGCAAGGAGTTAAGAGGGCACTGGTGTCTCCTGCCAGCATAGATGTTTGCAGTGTCTGCCCTGCCCTAGTCAGAAATCGGGCAAGTATAATTAAAGGTCTTATTTCATACTAAAATAACTATATTGACAGAAAAAAAATTGTTCTTTACTTTTAATTCTACAAGACAAGATCTTTGAAAAAGAAGTTGGAGTACCTGCAAAAGGAAACCAGTTGTTCCAGTTTAACTAACATGGTACAACTTTACCTTGGACAAGCTTAATTTCTATCTGCCAAGCTAACATTTTTTACAAATGCTAAATTTTAAAAATCACTATCTCCTCTTCTAGAAAATCAGATTTGTATTATTAAATATTAGTGACGAATACATTTGTAGGGTTGGTTGAATTGGTTTTAATGTAGTATTCAATCTTAAAATTCTGTCTACAATTGCTAAAATCACCCATATATGTAAAGTCACAACACAGCAACATCTACATCTTCCCCATTCACTTATTTTTATTCACTTTTGGTGTGAGAACTTTGATTACACAAGTCAAGTGTCTCAGAATTATCCAGAATAGACCCCTCAGGAGATGGGCAGTAGCACAGGAACAAAAAAACCCCACCAACCAATCACTATTATCCTCTCACCCATAGCTCAAAAACGTATGTTTTCCTCCACAGTTCTTTTAAAACATTTCGTCAAAGTGCCTCCTAATTTTGCTATGCTTTGACAGATTTCCCACATTGAAATCACAGAGTTAAGGAGGTAATTTGACACAAATTACACTAAATTGAACTCCCAGCTTAGTCCAAATGATTAAAAACCTACCAACAGGAATTTTCTGAGACCACTGGGGACAAGGAGACATGTCCAGTTTTGCAAAGGGTACTTATCTCTGTAGAAAGCTTTAGGATGTGCTGCAAACAGTAAATTGATAATTCCTTTACCTCTAAGAAAAAAGCAGAGACTAAATAGATTTCCAGTGCTGTACACAATACTGCATAGTTCTGATTCTCAAAATCATCCAGAGTGGAAGATCTGTCAGACCAAACTGTGGCTCTTCTCTCGCTTGCATGCCCAAAATACTTTCCAACTGGTACAAAGATATGGGAAAGAGACACTATGAGCATTTGGATCTCAGGTGATAGAATCAGCTCACAGGGAAGGTTCTATGCGCTCAGGATATGCTCTTGAGGGACAAGCACATGCTTAACAAGCACATTGTGCTTCCTCACTTAAGGAATACTGAACAGAAGTCTCTGACAGCAAGGAAAGGAAATGCATACCCTTTTAGTGTATAAAGTCCAGCTGCACACCACATTACAGTGACCTTCTTGGGTTTTCTGTTTTGCTTGCCTGCTGTCCCATCCACCTCATATCTCAAAGGTTAATGAGGCTAAACAGGACAGAAACAAAAAAGGTCAGCTGACAAAATGCTGATCTATTGACAAAGCCTAAGGAATGCAGAACTCAAACACTTTTGTTTCTGCATTGACGATACCATGCTGGAACAAACTCATACATGCTTCCTCTTCAGAAAATTTTGCTGGGCATGAATTGAAGTGTCTTTCTCTTAAGTCCAAAAAGCTGAAGCATTTTCTCTGACACCCCAAAGACTGAAGTTCCTATTTCATTGCAGCTGTGACAGGGTGAAGAATGACAAAGAAGGAACTAGGGATGAAATCAGGAAAATTACCTTTCTATCTAATTGCCCACTCATTGGAGCAGATACATGTGGGAGAAGACTAAGGTTTGCCTCCCCACTGACCATGCCACCTCTGCTCTTCACCTCCAAACTCAGATCTTTCATCAAGGCCATATAAGTGCCTGTTGTCACAGAAACTGCTGCTCTCAGAGGTGGTACAAACAAGTGTTATTACAGCTGGAGACTTTTTCTGTAACAAGGCTGAGACTACAAAAGGGCAGAAAAATCTGTCCCTCAATCCAAGTGACAACCAAGAATAATGGCTAAAGAGCAATTTATGATCAGAACATTTTTCTATTGTAAAAATTTGATTACTCAGGACCCCAACTTTTCATTGGAAATGGCACTTCAGTCACTAGTAAGAAATGTCTGGTCAAGATGAGCAAGGAAAAAAAAAGCATCCATTCCTTCCCATCACTGTCTGAGCAGGGACATAAAGCTGTTACTTGTAATAGGAAGAGGGAGGATTTGATTCAGATTCAGAACTCAAGGTTCCTGGAATTATTTGTTTCAGAAAAATTCAGATATTTAGTTTTCACAATATTTTTTAAAAAATATCTATTCCTAGCATTGCAAGCAGACTGGATATTGTTTTAAAATATTTTGCTTTGTTTACCCAACACAGATCTCCACCTTTGACAAGCAAGAGTTTAAAAGAAAGCAATAGTTTGCAAAGTCCTTCCTGGACTCCTTCTCTAACTAATAATGGAGCTGAGGAAACTACTCTTACTGAAAACTACCAGCAAATTGTAGGGCTACAGAATTACATCAAAATGGTTAAAGCATCAGATTTGAGAGAATAGTCTATAAACAACACATATACCCTCAATAACAAAATGGAGAGCTGATGTGTAAAAAATACTGTAAAATTATGCTTACAGTACTGCCCATTACAATTAAATTAAAGAATTTTAAAAGCTATCTTAGAAGATGACTTCAGCAGTAAAGCTGAACAGTGGAGGAACAAGAACAAAAAAGCAAAAAGGAATGACTGAAAATGTGTTTCTTAGCAAAGTGAGTCTCCTTTGTTCTTTCACAAAATTAAAGGATAAATTTCATTATCCAGACAATGTTACATGCTGAAGGTTTAAAATAAAAACTAAACAAACCAACAAAACAAACCAACCAATATATTTGATTCCAGTAAGCAGCAAAGCATAAAATCGCACTAAAGATCTCAAAACACTGATTCATGTTTTATAACTCTCTACAATTTTTTTTATGTTTTATTGCCTTTTGTAGGGATGGTAAATGAGGCACCAGCACCTATCACTAGGCTGCAAAACAAATAATGTGTCTTCTCTTTGCATGGACTACTGGAAGGAAATTGCTGCCTGGTGCTCCTATTACTTCTCCCGTGACATAAATTGTGAGCCATTTACAGTGATGTAAAAGAACAAATGTTTTTCCTTTGACTGGAAACTTACTTGCTGAATACTCCAGAGCTTTGATTAGTGTTTCTGTCCCATTTTGTATGAGAGCTAGGAACCTAAATATAATTGGTGCTTGGCAAATGCATCAGTATAGTGGACAATAATGAGCTGTGGCTGCGAACAAATGAAGGTTTCAAATTCCTAATGGCATAAATAAGACCTGTTACAGTTCTAGAGGCTGAATTATAATGGCAATTCCTCCATCCTCAGTCAAGATGATGATGGAAAAATCTACTATATACACAGAAATTTTGAAAATGGAATACTAAATACAACACTATCAGTAGTTGTTGTATCTGTCTCCTATGACTGGGAAGTACTTTACTGAGATATTTCTTCTGTGTTCAATTATTAGTAGATATTATATTGTCTTGGAAAAAAAGTAGATACATGAGAAGGTCAGTGCCCTGGAGGCACTAGCTGGTAGTGATCTTTGTGTCTGTGGACCTCAGGCAGTGCAAACACAATCAAAATTCACAAAGAAGCTTAAGTGTAAGGAATTCCTTGCATTATTTTGCACAAGTAGATTTAGGTTAGATATGAGGAAGAAGGTCTTTGCTGTGAGGGTGGTGAGATGCTGAAACAGATTGCCCAGAAGAGAGTAAATGCTCCATCCATGGAAGTATTCAAGGTCAAATTGCAAAGGGTCTTAGGTGACATGGTCTAGTGTGAGGCAACCCTTGCCCATGGCAGGGAGCTTGGAACTAGATGGTCTTTATGGTCCTTTTCAAACCAAACCATACCATGGTTCTAAGAAAGATGCAGGGACATAAGTTTCCATACCAAAGCAAGCTAGGACAGCAGAAAGAGCACAGCAGAGGAAAGGGAGGGTGATCTATTGTTTAGACCGTTTTCTTATTTTTTTTTTTTTTTTTTTTTTAGAAAATGTTGGAAACTACTCATTAATATCTATTCATGCAATCATAAAATCATAGAATCATAGAATAGTTAGGGTTAGAAAGGACCTTAAGATCATCTAGTTCCAACCCCCCTACCATGGGCAGGGACACCTCCCACTAAACCATGTCACCTCAGGCTGTGTCCAACCCAACTTTGAACACTACCAGGAATGGAGCAGTCACAACTTCCCTGGGCAACCCATTCCAGTGCCTCACTACCCTTAGAGAATTTTTTCCTCAGGTCCAATCTAAACTTCCCCTATTTAAGTTTGAACCCATTACCCCTTGTCTTATCACCACAATCCTTAATGGGGAGTACCTCCCGAGCATTCCTATAGCCCCCCTTCAGATACCGGAAAGCTGCTAGGAGGTCTTCATGCAGCCTTTGCTTCTCCAGGCTGAACAGCCCCAACTGTCTCAGCCTATGCTCATACAGGAGGTGCTCCAGTTCCCTGATCATCCTCGTGGCCCTCCTCTGCACCTGCTTCAACAGTTTCATGTCCTTTTTATGTTGAGGACTCCAGAACTATACACAATACTCCAAGTGAGGTCTCACAAGAGCAGGGAGCAGGATTACCTCCTTCAGCCTGCTGCTGGTCACGTTCCTTCTGAGGCAGCCCAGGATACAGCTGGCTTTCTGGGCTGGGAGAGCTCACTGAAGTTGGTTCATGTTCATTTTCTTATCAGACAACACCCCTAAGTCCTTCTCCTCAGGGCTGTCTTCTCTGGCCAACCTGGAGCTGTACGTGGGATTGCTCTGACCCAGTTGTAGGATCTTCACTTGGCATAGTTAAACTTTGAACTCTTGTAACACAAGAAGATGGGGAAGTCAGATGTGTACTTCAAGGGGATTTGATTCTAAGGTGATTTCTTTTTGTCCCAGTGGGTCCATGACACTTCAGGCCATCAGGGCACACATGCAACATACAGATAAGCTCACGATCAAGGGGTGGAATTAACAGTGGACACTGTAGCCCAGGTTACTCACGACTGTGAAACATATGCTGCAATTAAGCAAGCTAAGCAGTTAAAGCCTCTTTGGTATGGAGGACAATGGCTAAAGTACAAATGTGAGGAGGCCTGGCAGATTGATTATATCACACTCCCACTAACCCGCCAAGGCAAGCGCCATGTGTTTACCATGGTGGAAGCAACAAGTGGATGGCTAGAAACTTACGCTGTGCCCCACACCACTACCTGGAACACTATCCTGGGCCTCAAGAAACAAATTTTGTGGCAACACAGCACCCCAGAGAGAATTGAGTCAGAAAATGGGACTTATTTCCTGAACAACCTTATAGACACTTAGACCAAAGAGCATGGCATTGAGTGGGTATATCACATCCCCTACCATGTATCAGTTTCTGGGAAAATCAAATTGTACAATGGGCTGTTAAAAACTGTACTGAAAGCAGTGGGTGGTGAAACTTCCAACATTGGGATACACATTTACCAAAAGCCACCTGGTTGGTCAACACCAGAGGATCTTCCAACAGGGTTGGCCCAGCCCAGTCAGCGCTTTTACATACTGTAGAAAGGGATCAGTTTTCTTTATCACAGGAGCTGGAGTAAAATCAGGTCTCTCACTCCATCTGGGAACCTGCTTACCAGTGACTGAAGCCAGAGCTTTCATGGAACAATCATCCTTGATCTTTGTTCTCCCCTTCAGTTCACACACCCACTCCTCCAAAACTGATTATGTTTTCCATCCCATTTTCTCATGTCTTCTCTGTGCCCGCAGTCTATGGCCACGCCAACCCCAGCAACAAATACAGTAGCTACTCAAACTCTGATTACAACAGACAACACAGCTACTCCAACTCCAAGTGCAGCAGCTACACCAACGCCAGTGACAAGTACAGTAACTCAAACTCTGACTACATCAGAGAAATCAACTCATAGTAATAAACTACACTAATATTGCTGGCACATCATTAAACCTGTTGCAAATAAATTTACTTGCTGCCCTCCAAGCTCCAAAGCAGTGCTAACTAAGTGACGTTTCAAAGTCTGAATCTGAAGGCCCAAACTTGTATATTTCTATGTTCCATGTGACCAGGGATGAAAGTCTGAAAGTATATTAAATGTGTAAGGCTAAAGACTAGGGATTTACTGCCTAAAAAAAAACTTTACTGTATGGAAAATGGAAGTGGAGCAGAAGGGACTGTGAAATGGCACCTGGAAGAGACACAAGGATCCTATCAAATCCAGCCTGCCACGTCTGGTGGATTTGGTTCACAAATGAGTCTCCTTAATGTTCACATATTTCCTCATGGGCCAGGTTTCTTGAATGCAAAGTCTGTACACCTGCCAATTTTTACAATATATTACTTTTTTAACCTATAAACACACATTCACACACCTGTGTATATGCAAGCAAGCACTTAAATAAAGATTACAGTAACTATGTATGAAGCAGTAGTTGGATGTGCCATACAAGAACATAATTTAAAAGATAAAAAGATCATCAAGGTTGCTGAAAAGAATGGATGAGGCTACTACAAGGTTACATGGCCAGGTCCAGGCAAAAATATTTATCATTTCATAGGTGTTATGAATCAAAGGAACCATTAGAATTACTTAGTCTAAAATTTCAGGTAACAGAAGTTATAAATGTTGCAAAACATTTCCCAGATGTTACTTGCAGCCTTGTAACATTAGCCCGGAGGAAGACAAAAAGAGTAACAATGAAATATTTCTCTATTGTTTTAAGGAGATAGACAATGCAATACAGGTCTTACCGTATCAATTACACTCTTACAGATACATTCCTGTATCCTGTTAGAGAAAACTGTGAATACAGTTAAGAGACAATTATGTAAAAGCATGTCCATGGGGAAAAATTGTTATTTTCTGCAGGCATTGAAGATTTTCTTTAGGCATCAGTGGTTGAATCATCCAAATAAAAACCTCATCGATATCTAAAAGAAGGCTATATTAATTACACAATAAATTACCTAGCTCTTGTTCATTTGATTAAACATAATGAAAAATTGAATCAGTCGCTGAAAACGAGAATGAGGTAAAATAACTGGTTTTAGACATATCTTCTTAGGCATGCCTGTGTCTTTAGAGTATGTGGTGAGGCAAATAGGCAGGTCTGAACCACCACCCCCCTTGGCACAGCCATTCTGAATCCCTCTTCCACTGCAAGTGCAGACTCCTTCTAGTTACAGTTCTTGTAGCTCAGAATTAGTCCAATGTTGAGAGCCTAGTAAATTTTGAGGCAGCACAACAGATTGTAACACTAATGTAGCTGCTAAAAATGGAAAAGCTGCATGTATTTTACTTTTTTACAATATATCACTATATATTAAAGAGTATTCAAAATCTGAATTAAAGCTCATCCCTTACAGGGACACTCAGAACATTCAGAATGCATTTGCATGTAAACAAAGAAAACAATTCTTAATGGAAGACCTAGTGTCTTCCTCAGTGATTTTCAGTTCCTGTTTTGATAATTAAATGGTGGTTTTCAACTGCACTATGGAGGGTCCAGTTAAAAAACTGGTTTGCTAAATCAATTTTAGGCTCCATTAAGCTCATGGTGGTCCAGTCATCTCTTCTGAAGCTTGAAGTATGTGCAGCATTTCCCCTCAAATTATGTTTTACTAGAATTAGGAGTATTCCACATATCACAGGATTGAGCTTACTCTTGTTCTGCATGGCCAAACTAGGTTTTTTTTATAGAGCTTTAATTCGATTTAGTCTCCCATTAGGTTAAAGCAGTATGAAAACTATTATCTATTTTAGTTTGAGTGCACACAAAGAGTATTTAAGTTCAGTTTAAACTATGCCTCAGAATACCAAAGATTCAGACACCTGGTGAAGTTAACATTGCTAAACAAGTCACTAGTCAAAAACTAGACTGTGACAGTCTGCTCCAGGCCTTTACCCAAAAGGAAGCAACAACACTTACTTTAATCTTGTTTAACTGTGGCTTAAGTAGACTTAATTCATGACTTCTCATGTCCAAAGAGTGCATAAATGAGCAATTACCATGGTCGAGTTGACATATGACAGGCTAACTTGTATGTCTATTCCTTAAATTAATAGGAAATCATCCTTTTAGTTTCCTTTAATTAAATTGATTTTTAAATTATTCCATTAGTTAAGACAAACAAATCCTTTTGTGTTTCCATAGCAATGAGCTAACTGGCATTCCTTCAGGGGGGAATCATAACTTATAAACTGATTTAATTAAAAGAAAAAAACAATAAATGAAAGAAAAAGAATGAATAAATGATTGAATTAAGAGAACGTGCTTATCACATGCGTAAAAACACTGTTTTCCTTCACAACGCAACAGTTTCACATAAACAAATTTGTCATCCTTTTGGAATAAAATTTGCCTTTGGAACAAGATACTACCAAATAATTTATGTTTTCATTAAATAGCTATTTAATTTTGGCCTGCTGATCTGCTAAATTTGTGGTTGCATAGTTGGCATAGCTCCATGAACTTTGAGAAAAGTACTAATTCATAAATGATTAAGAGCCAAGCAATTTCTATTCATCACTTTCATAGTAATTTTTTTTTTTCTTGCCACTTTCTATAATGTAATTTTCTCCCTTTACAGTTTTCAGAAACAATTATTTTTTCTTACTGAAAAAATAATTCCTTCCAGAGATAAGTAGCTTTCTGGTGCATTTAATTAATATCAAAGAAAAAAATCACTGAAAACGTAACCAGTCACATACATAAAAAAATAAAGGAGGGACTATCATAGGTTAATAGAGCATGGAAGGCAAATATAAAACTTCAAAACAAATGCAATAAAAAATACCCACTGGATTAACATCTGTGTTAATGTTAAAAATATTGACAATTTCCCCAGGCAATTTTATCTCTATTTCCTTCTATTCATCTCAGCAGTTATTCCCAAATTCTGTTTTAAGCAAATCCACATCAAAGTTTCTGCACTAATCCAGAAAGGAAAATAGCTTGTACTATTGCAGACCATTAAAAATTATATAGACAATAGGATTATTAGAAAGATGTCAAGTTACTGTTGCATAATTAGAGCATCAAAAGCCATGAAAGCCAGAACGTCACATGCCAGATGCCTTTACTCCAGGACAGCAGTTTGTACCAGGCTCAGTAGTTCCAGAACTGCTTGTAGAGGAGTTCTTAGTACCTTGAAAGAACAACTGAACAAAAATGGAGCTTCATATAAATTATATTAATAAGGCAGCTTCACTGTTTTTCCAATGGATATAAGAAAGAGCCCTTGCCTGTATGTAGCTTTACAATGCATGCAGAGGAGCTTCAGGATTAAATATCTTTATAGACTTTATCATGATTACTGGAAATGAATAAACTAGACTGAAAGACATCTCTTTATTCAAATTCCTAACAGAAATTTGTTTTGCTAAATTAACATCAAAGAGACATTTAGATGAATGCCCTTTATTCAAAATCTTGATTCTTAGGCAGATTCTGGTACAGTAAAACCTCATTTTGGGCCTATGCCATTGGTTAATTAATGGAAGTCCTTTATCTGCAGGTATATGAGTAAATTTATTCAATTGAATCAATATATTAAAAAATAGAAGAAAAATTAAAACTTTAAAGCACATTTACTGGAAATTATTGAAGTGACAGGTGGTGGAACAACTGAGTGGTAGAAGGCTCACATTATGTTTGAGTTGTTCACATTAATGAATTTCAGATAATCTGGTGTTTCATGCATGTGTGTTTGACTTGGGCTTTTTAAAGTCATTAAGGTGGTGAGGACATCATAAACTTCTTTGTAAACAGTGGTTTAGACACAATTGCTAAGGAGAATTCACAGATGATTTGGGGATTTTGGTAAAGACATAAACTTCAGCTAAGTAGCTATAAATTCCAGGAGACTGTCATTTTTGGCATTTACAAGTAATTTTGAACAAATGACTCTTACAAATTCCAACATACTGGTATCAGTGGAGTTACTTACTCCTGTTGCTAATGGTCTTAAAAGTTTGGATTATTAATGAGAAAATGCAGTTAAGCAAAACACAGCCTGAATTAGAAACAGGTCACAGTAAGGCAATATAGAGTGTATGCTACCATCAGTAATAATATGCTACAAAAGAACTCGCTATGAGAAAGGATACTGGTAAACACGGGGTTTGCAAACAATAAATAGAAATTTTACATATCACTATAATGCCCTGCTCTGGTTTTAACCATGTAAATAATTCTTTCTGTACTGATGAGAAAGCTGATCAAAAATAGTTTTCCAAACAAGTCAGAAATTGAATCACCTGCTTTTTACCCCTTGAGATCATAACTGAAATAGCAGGAACTCGCATAAACAGATTGATAACCACAGAGGCATAAACATACATTCACACTGATTTTCTTTACATACATACAAATGCACACAAAATAATGTTAAGAAGGGCAGTCAGATTTTATGATGCAGCTGCATAGAGTTACTTGTTACCGAGAAGTATCAGATTGTTTTCCCTTACGAAGTGTAATCACTCAGCATTCCTTCATCCTTCTTCCAAACAGTGCTATGTGATCTATAGCAACCTGTACCAAATGAAACTTACTGTTTCTTAGTTTGCACTTGGTTACTGTCCCCTCATCCTAATAAGCATTTTTGAAGTCCTACTGGACCTGTTTCTGTGGTTAACATCTAGCAGTGCTAAAGTGGAAGTGATGCTGAGACAAGCATTTTAGGGCCAGCAGATGCACCAGATGGTAGATATTTTCCCCCTTCTCTTGCAATAATCTTACACACAAGACAAGTCATAACCCAGCTGAAGACCTGCCAAAGAGCCACTGAATACAGATATCTGCAGTACAGTGAGCCCATAATTTTCCATGTAAAAAAAAGTATTCAAAATTGGACAGGGGACACTATCTGCCAAAACATTTACCTAGACCAAAGTGAGAAAGTCAATTAGCTAGCAATGCTGAACAAAATGATCCAGTAAGATTGAAACCACAAGCTCAGTAATATTATTTAACAACCCAGAAGAGAAATCTGCATGTCTTTCAAACATTAATGATGGAACCACACAAATCATGAGAGTTATCATTCTCAGTTGAGAGATGGAGGTATATGCTCTGCATTGTGGAGTTACAAATTGCCAGTTTCAGATAGAAGTCAGAATTGGGCCTTAACTATGAGTCTGGTGCCACTTAACCTGATCAATATGCCTAAGAAAGTCCATAAAAGAAAGAGAAGAAAATTATGACACAAAAAAAAAAAAAAAAAAGTCAAAGGGAAGTTTTAATATTAAGCCATCTATCCAACTTTGAGTTGTCATATTGGCAGGGGTATGATTTTCCACAAAGAGAAGATTATTTAGAAGGAATAATTAGAGAGTGGAGTTAATTCATATTTTTCTCAGTTGTAAGGTAGCCACTTCAAAGTGAAAGCCAAAGAAATTGAGAATGAAAGAGGGAAAATTCAAGGAAGCTGTTTAGGCTACATTTGACACCTTCGCTACTGTTTACTATGAAGTTTTCAGAACATCTTATTATTAACACTATGGAAAACATAAATTAAATCGTCTTCCACAGGAAGAATTAATCCACTGGAGTATTTTTGCTATGTGCACGATGGTTGCACCATATTCAGACTGCACCAATTTTTCTTCGTTAATACTTTGACAGATTTCTCTAGTTTCCATATTAGCTCAGGTTCATTAATAGAGACGATTTGAGTAGTAGGCATCTGCACTTTGATCACACATAACAACAATTGAATACTCTGAGATTTGTATAGAACTTAATTATAATCTTTCTGAATGAAGTCTATTATGGTTCCTTATTCAAATACTAGTGAGTCCA
Source organism: Forpus xanthops (assembly GCA_032466535.1). Lineage (NCBI taxonomy): Eukaryota > Metazoa > Chordata > Aves > Psittaciformes > Psittacidae > Forpus > Forpus xanthops. The sequence goes on from JASSUY010002024.1 coordinate 15,181, forward strand.
ATTATCCTTGTATCATATCAAGCTGCACACCTAGACAATGGCTTTTGCTAGGTTATCTTGCTGCTCAAAGAAACTTTCATTTTGCAACAGTTACTGAAATATCCAATTTTAGAGGCATCTCAATAGCTATCTTCTGTACACAGTACACTGATTTTCCACCCTGCAGCTGTCAGATATTTTTTGCAGATAAAAAATCATTAATTCTCAGTAAGTTATGCTGAGTCTAGCTCAGAGAAAACCTCAGCTGGTTTATGTCTTCATACCAATGACCAGAAAAAGCTGGAAATTTTGAGTTAATTTCTCTTGGAGTAACAGAGTTTCAAACTCAGTTAAATGGATATTGGAAGAAAAGTACCTTCAAATAAATCTTGAAAACCAAAGTGCTTGAACTGAATACAATTCAAGTGTAACATCTCCTTCATGCAGGTGCGCCTGACGCAGAAAATATGCTCTGCCAAGAAAAAGTGCCATGGAGAAGCAATTTGTAGATTTTGTCTCTGTCTAATTAAGGAGGGGGGGAGGAGAGAGAATTCAAACAAATTTTAACTAGTAATCAGATAATGAAACTAAAAGTAATGTAGTTAGCAACTAAGGACCAAAGATAAAAATTACAAACAATAACAGCTCCCAGGCTGTTAAAATCAAAACAAGATGCATAAATGGCATGATAAGAAAAAAAAACAGGCCTAAAAAGTAGAAATCACAATACTGGGAAAATGGAGACTTAAAGGAGAGAGGCAACAAAGAAAATTAAAGACAACGCTCCTCTGAAAACTATGCTCTATCTTGTTCGATCTGTTTACCAAGGGGTAAAGGAGAAAAAGTGTCTTCAGATTTAACTGCGACAAAAAATCTAAGGATTGACTGTTGCTTTGAGAAGGAACAATGTAAGTGCCTTTGTGGGATCCCATCTTGCTTGAATTTCAATTTTTTCGTTTCATGTTTGAGGAGTTTTTAACAAAAATGTTCTGGTCACCATAACATAAATTTCTCTGTGCTGGCTTTTCCACTAATGAAGGTTGCATAAATCAAACTATATCTACTCACCTCTACTGATAGTAGCACTTCCATGAAGAGCTTTCTGTTTGCATGATAATTGAACAAAAATGAAAGTAAAGCTGTTGCAGAAGTTGATGACATTTTCATTTTTCATAGCATGCAGCCATGCTAAGTTAAACAAATGTGGAAGTGTGTTTACTTTCAGTCTGCTGTTTCCCCAGCATAGTGCTGCCAGTGAGTCTGAGTTCTATGAATATACCAATCATCTTTGCAGACTACAAGTGATCAACCTGTTTTAAAGACAGTTATCTGGGGGGGGGGGGGGGGAGGTTATTTTGTATGGTGGGTTGGTTTTCTTACAAAACCCATTTTAAAAGTGTTTCTAGCAAGTAGCATTAAATACTCAACCGTGTACCAGAGTAAATTCCACACAGATATATGAAACCACGTTTTTTCACTGAAGTCTGATACTTGACTTTGAAGGCTGAAAAATCCTGAAATTTGCAACAACTGTCAGGACTGTCAGAGATGAAAAAATAATGGCACCATGGCTATACAGGCAGAGGAGAAAAATAAATAAATAACAAAAATCAAAGCAAGCTACAGAACTTCCAGCAAATTTATCAGAAGAGCAGCATAGAGAGTGCAGGGTATAGATTTTTCTTCTTTTCTTTGTTTTTTTTTTTTTTTTTTTTCCATAGACAAGGAAGTACTCACCGAATAAAAAGGAAAATGCTCTTGATTGCTTTCTGACAGGTACATGTTGTTTATCTAAATAAAAGCTTTCTTTGAGGCAGCTTAATAAAGAAAAAAAGCAACGTGCAAAACAGACAGAAATGAGAATGAACATTTTCCTAGGTTGTTTTTCATAGGCTCTAAGATAGATTTGTTCTGTTTTTAACAAGACTTTATTTACAGTTCCCAAGATTAGCCGCTAAGCAACCAATCGAGTAGCCCTCTATCACCCTGACACAAAAAGGTTTGGGAATAGTAATCCTTTGAATAAGAAGATATCAGCATTCGGAAGCATGCAGAGTTATAATAAAAATTTCCACTTGACTTAGTGCATTGTTTCTAATTCTTTGCTTGAAAATCCCTTTCCACTGCAGAAATAACAAGTGTCTAGACTTAGTGTGCTTCAACTACATCTGGTGCTTAAATGGCGTTGTCTCCAAAATTCCAACTGAAACAAACCAATTTGCTTTAGCTGAATACTTTGCCTAATTTTTGTAGCTGTATTCATTGATCGAAGTAACTGTGTATATTTCTAACTACATACTCCTTACAGCTTACATGATCAGCCAAACTGGTTTGTTTTATAGCCTGACAGTGACTATGTAATTTTTCAACAGAAGCTATAGAATAAGGTTGCTAGCACATCACACACACCACATATCAATGTGCAGTATACCCCTATGTGTGCATTTTATAATCCTTCTTTCCACTGTGGGCGGCAAGCAGAGTAGGTGTTGCACGAGACAATTCTTACTAGTTCTAAATGAGAGGATCACATTCCAAATACTTTTGTTCCTCTTTCAAGTCATAATATATGATACATTATATATAATATATTACATAAATAATAACATATTATCACAAATACAATTTGGGAGTATCACACATTTACATTTTACATATCATGGATGAAAATTCTTTAAAAATATTTTTTAAAAAGGTATTTCTATCAAAAAGGTCCTTCCTCCAGGTATCAGAAACAATCATACACACTGCAGAAGGAAATCATAAAAGCCACTTGGGGAACTAAAGGATGCAGAGCTTCTTATGCAGCAATTATAGTGCTCTATTACATGTCCATTTTTCCTACTGGTGCTATACCTCAACTTAAATTAGCAATTTTCAGGACAAATAAATATGTAAAATTTTACTTCTTACCACTTTATATTAGACCATTTTTATTATACCTTTCCTTGGGACAAAAAAAAAGACACATCCCAGTGTATATCAGATATATATGACAGCCTGAATTCAGCTTGCAAAAGCACAATCATCAAACAATTATTAAAAGGCAATGAGTAGCTAGAAATTTGATTGAAATTAACACGAGTCTCAGGTGCCCTGAGGCTTTCAGAGCAGTCCCGATTCTGTCCAGTTCCTTGGAAAGGTGCAACTCCCTTGTACAACTGAAGGTATCAAATCCTAATACCACTGAATGCTGTAGCACAATGCTTAAACAATTTTCCATCAGTTTCTGTGGCTTCTTCTAGACACCATGGGGAAAAAAAGTTAAATAAATAAAGAAAAGATTCAGGGCTCAGGTTGTGGCTATTGAAATGAAAAATAAAAATTAAATAGAGCATAACCCTAGCTAAAGAAAACTGCTAACTTCTGCAGCAAGCTATTAACCATAGAGGAAAGAGAGTGATGGAAAAAAACATGCCTATGCTACAGAGGTTGAATTACCTGACCTGTTCCTCTCTAGAGTCTAGAAAACACTAGAGCATGTAAAACAGTACAATGCGATGAAGCATTTTTAACAAGTGTGAAAGTTTTATAAAGCTAATGTTATTGTGCTAGTTTTATCAGCTTCTTCATAATTGCAAATGATGTCTTTTTAATTATTGCACTAAGTCTCACTCAGAACTTTAGAAATTGAAATTACATGGAGTGGAAAGCTCTTAGTAATGTAGTTTAAACTATCAGCTCTTCTGAAAGATTTGGAACTCTGCTGCTGAAAAAGAAAAAAATCACAGCTGCTGCTTCCATATTTACATGGAATGTCCAACTGTGTGTTTCTCACAGGCCAGGTAGAAGTCACAACTGAATTGTATAAAATGACGTGTATTATAACCTGAGAGACACCTCAGGTATTTGAACCTCAAACCTGAAACATTTATGAATTCTTATGGAAAGCACATCCAAACAAGCTGAATGACTAAAGTATTGCATTTCTATGTCTTCCATGTCAAAACTTTGTAGTATATGAATCAGAGTCCAAACTACTTCAGCCTTGAGTACAGTTGTTTGCCAACAATTGCAATAAGAGTGGTAACAAAGGCAAACACATACTAAAACAAGAACACAAACAGAACAAAAAAATCCATGCCATATATGTAATGGAAACAAAAGTTGTAAGTACATGTAAAGTAACCCAAGTGCACAAAAACTCCACTTGCATAATGAAGAGCTAATCTGAATGGGGCTACTAGAATGCCATACCAGGGAGACCTTTTCTCTGTGACTCCCTTTACCATTACTTAACCCACTTTAGCCAACGTACTCTTAGAAAAATGAGTTTTAAAATGTGGGTTTGCATTTGTCCTTAGAAAAGGATTATACAAATCTCACTACAGAGGTGAACTCCACCTAGGAAAAGTTTCTACTTCTTCGGCAGAAAAAATCTTGTGAACATGAGTAATTCCTAGCAAGACTGTCATTAATATTCAATCAATGGGGGTGGAGGGTAACAGGGATCTCCATAAAAGCCTTACTCCCATCAAAACTAATACACAGTAAACAGCAGAGCTTCCAATTATTCCACTCAAAAACTATAGCGCATGATTTTTGGTGAGAAAGGGAGGTGTTGAATTTTTGGCACCTAGTAGTCTATTTAGAAAAGCTCAGGTAATTTATGTCAGAACACACATTGAAATTGACTGAATTACTAGCTAAATGATTGCAAATTAATGTCAACCATATCATGAATTGTTTATGGCCTGTGCACTTTCTTCTCATACAGAAATTCCTGTCTGAATAGAAAATTGTAAATCTGTATTAGTTTCTGTTGTGTGACTTCTGACTTACTCTTTCGCACTTGGAGGCTGGGAGCAACAAAGCTGGGAGAAAAAGAGGCTTTGGAGAAAAGCTTCAAAGGGCCAAGATTCTACAGATGTAGGGAGCTTTAGCTGTAACCTGTGGAGCCCCAGACAGCTCTGTATGTTCTGTCTCATTTTCATGTCTCTTCCAGTTCTTAGTTGAAGTATATATTGTGACAGATGAAGCCTGTCTTACTGGATCCTCAGTATTATGGTTTCTCTTTACTGCAAATAGTAGTGGGGAATCAGATCTGTGTTGCAGGATGCAGCTCAAGAGACTAGCACATACCTCCAATGAAACAGCCGGGTAATATCAGGCTTCAAGAAGACGCTTTGCAAATCCAGCACATTTATTTTGCAAATAAGAAAAGCATCAAAAGTCATGGCAACCTGTGCAGTGATGGTACAACCTAGGAAAGCAAGGAATGTGGAAGGGGTTTGCTAAGAACCGTAAGTCTGAGAAGCCACTCTTCCTGCTAACTTTTCCTCTGCAGCCCATGCAGTCACCAAAGCTGACAACATGAGCTGTGCTAAAGCCTCAACTATGTAATTGCTGCTACTAAGAAAGTGCTTTGTCTGCATAATAATCTATAAGAAATTAATAAAGACATTTTCAGCTACCTACTTTTGCTTAAAACTATATAAATTGAATAGAACAGATAAACAAACAATTCTAAGAGAAAGCAATATCGTATATGGCTAACTTCAATTCCTGGTCTTGCATATTAGCTAACTAGTTGAACATAGAAACAAGCAATTTAAATTCTGTCTTGTCACTTTCACTCTAGCATTTCAGGAACATAAGTTGTGTCTCCAGTTACTGAAGAATATATCAGGATTTGAAACCCAGAGTGCATACTCCATCTCGTGGCAGATCACTACGTTCTCTGTTGACAAACTTTCAAACACAAGATTGTGTAATTCTGTTAAGACTGTTATATAATTCTGTTAAGACTGAAAATGTAAAAAAAAGGACTCCTTTTCCTAGAAATGCACATTTGCAGGTGGTGGTAGAAAGCAATTATAATTTGAAATCCCTAATTTGTAGTAACACTTCCCCCCACCAAAAAGAAGACCCAAACCCCACAAACAAACAAAAAAAAGCCACCAAATAAATTAACAATGAAAGAAAATTCCAACATTATAAAAATAACCCAGCATATAGAATTATGATATGAATTCTTCACAGCTTTCATAGATAATACACCTAAATGGAATCACTGAATTAGTTAATATTTTTGTGTATTATAGGTCTTTAGGTGTTGATCAAAAGCTTTAAAGCATACATAAAATAATAGTGCCTTCCAAAATTCAAATTTGTTCTCCAAGAAAAGAATGTGTAGTGCTGCCTTAATTCTCCAGAGGTACATCCAGATATCTCCTTATCCGCACATAAATAAAATGAAAAATCAATTGTCAAACCATTCTCTGGCTCATTTACAAAACCAGAATTGTCCCTTATTCTAAAGAATAAGATAGAAGCCCTTGAAATTACTCAGATCATATCAATAAGGGGGCCTATAGGGATGCTGGGGAGGGTCTCTTCATGAGGGACTGTAATGATAAGACAAGGGGTAACAGGTTCAAACTTAAACATGGAAAGTTTAGATTGGATCTGAGGAAAAAATTCTTTACTGTGAGGGTGGTGAGGCACTGGAATGGGTTGCCCAGGGA
>JASSUY010002030.1:0-24632 GCA_032466535.1 Forpus xanthops
CCCATTTCCCCGGGACTGGGGAAGAAAGAGGGGGGGGGGTGCACAGAACTGTTTGAGGGGCCTCAAACCACGACAGTGGTTCAGTTGATACGCTGGAGGGAAGGAATGCCATCCAGAGGGACCTTGACACGCTTGTGAAGTGGGCTGGTGCCAGTCTGATGGAGTTTAACCATGCCAAGTGCAAGGCCCTACACTTGGGTGGGAGCAATCCCAGGCACAGCTCCAGGTTGGGCAGAGAAGATTCAGAGCAGCCCTGAAGAGGACTTGGGGATGTTGAGAAAATGAACATGAGCTGGCTGCAGTGTGCTCTTGCAGCCCAGAAACCAACCGTACCCTGGGCTGCATTGACAGGAGCGTGACCAGCAGGTCAAGGGAGGTGATGCTGTCCCTCTGCTCTGCTCTGAGACCTCACTTGGAATATTGTGTGCAACTCTGGGGTCCTCAACATAAAAAGGACATGGAACTGTTGGAACAAGTGCAGAGGAGGCCACGAGGATGGTCAGGGGATGGAGCACCTCCTGTATGGAGATAGGATGAGAGAGTTGGGGCTGTTCAGCCTGGAGAAGACTGCGTGGAGACCTCATAGCAGCCTCCAGTATCTGAAGGGGGCCTATAGGGATGCTGGGGAGGGATTCTTCATTAAGGACTGCAGTGATAGAAGAAAGGGTAATGGGTTAAAACTTAAACAGGGGAAGTTTAGACAGGATATAAGTAAGTTCTTTACTGTAAGGGCGGTGAGGCACTGGAATGGGTTGCCCAAGCAAGTTGTGAATGCTCCATTGCTGGTGGTGTACAAGGCCAGGTTGGACATAGCGTTGGGTGACATGGTTTAGTGTGGGGCATCCCTGCCCACAGCAGAAGGGTTGGAACTGGATAAGCTTAAGGTCCTTTCCAACCCTAACTATTCCATGATTCTATGATCGGCACCACAGACGAGAAGGCCCAACAGTGCCACATCTTTTATACACCAAAACAAAATGGGATTTAATAAACATTTATTGATGCAACCCGGTTACACCTTTAGAACCGCAGCTTCTGGAAGAACCACTTGTTCTTGCCTGTCTTGTACCTGAAAGAGGAAGACACAGAGATCAGGAAACGCTCCCATACTTACACCTGAGCAGTCCACAGCCCCCAAGGCTCCCCCAGGGGCAATGCAGCCCATGCCCTCCCCCAGGCTGCAGCCAGAGTTGCTGTGCACATCCCAACTGCCATAGGAAGAGGTCAGCTCCCAGCTCTGGCAGGTTCCCCTAAAGGACAAGAGTGCCACTCCTGCTGCTGAAGCAGCCTCTGAACAGAAACTGAGGAGAAGCAGCATCAGTTCAAATGCTCCCAGGGCAAGCCCTGGGACACCAGCACTGTGATGCCAATACACCATCACCTGAAGGCTCTGCTGGTGCTGGCACAAGGCTGCAGCACTGCCCCGAACACCAGCCAAGTGTTCCCTGCCCCAATGCAGCTCCCAGGCAGATACCCCACAAGATCATGGAGGAGAGGACACCCTCAACACAAAATATACCCGAGGAAGCTGGGGTAGACGTGTCCAAGCTGGGACTGACCACGCTGAGCCCTCACCCTGGGCTGGGAGGTGACACCATGGGAAGATGAACTTCCAACTCACCTTTCCTCAAACTTCACCTTGGCTTCACGTCTTGCTTTGCGCTTTAGGGCAGGGTCCCTGAACACATCCTTGTTGACCACTGTTTTGTCCAGTGGAATATCGACGGAATACCTGGATGAGAAAGCATCAATGCTGGGGAAAGCCATGGCACTGGGCACAGAGGTGAAAACAGACAAACTGGGCAGTGCAGGGACAAGAGCTGGGATGAGCAACCACAGGTCAGGGAATCACCAAACCACCTGAGCATGGAACTCAGGCTGGACTGCAGCGCTCTGTGTGGGGCAGACAGCTCAAAGGGGATGGGAAGAAACGTGTCCCGACCATGACAGCTCTGCCCATGGCTGCCTCAAAGGCACATCCACCAACACCCGTGACCACGAGCAAAGTGAGCGGGGCTGAGGAAGGAATTCTATCCAGACACATAATGAAAAGCCTCAACAGCTCCAGCGTACACTGCAGGGAACGCAGGAGAACAGCCCCGCGGCCGCACTCACCGGGTGGGCATCAGGTGGTTGTAGTTATAAACCTTCACGAAGGACTTAATCTTGGACCTCTTTGCGATCTTCTTCTTGCCCATCGCGGCTGTCACCTTCCGCGGGTAGCGGTCGATGCCCGCCACCAACGCGTGGCTGTAGGGCCGGTCCGAGGTGCCATCGTCGATGTTCTACAACACACCGAGAGCAGCGGGCGATGGCGCCGCGGAGCTCCGGCTGCGGGGACACCTCCCGGACCACACCGCAGCACCGCTCCGGGCCCTCTCCCGACCGGGGGCAGCCCCGCGCTCACCTTCACGATAACGGCCTTGCGCCCCGAGTAGCGGCCGGCCAGCACCAGCACCACCTTCCCCGGCTTCATGAACTTGCCCATCCCTGCGGAGACACCGAGCGGGAGTCACGGCCGGGCCCGCGCCGCCCGCGTTCCCCCCCGTGCCGCGGATGGCGGCGGATGCCGCGCCCGGGCCCGCACTCACCGAGCGTCCCGCAGCGATGGCGCCCAGGCCGGAAGAGAAAGCGGCGGCCGCGCCTCCCACTTCTCACCGTGCGACACTTCCGCTTCCTTTAGGAACGGGTCCAACCGGCGATGCCGCCGTTGCCAGGCAACAGCCGGCGGTACCCATCCCACCTCCCCCAACCTGTTCCGGTGACTTCCGGTCCCCGTGGCCGCGGTAACAGCGGGGAGGGGGGGTTCATCACCGGTAACCATCGAGTCCCCGCTCCCGCTATTAACACCGCAGAGCCCACGAGCACAACGTCTGGTGACAGACACACGACACGGGCACGGGGTTCTCGCACACGGACACTTGCTAAAGCGGTTTAATGCACCCCGAGGAAACAGCGGAGCGCCGGTGTGTGTGCAAAAGGCTGGGAAGAGGGAAACCGGAGGAGGCACAGGGCCCCCCCTGCAGCTCTGCCCCGGTTTTCTCCCCCGTGCACAGCAGGGAGGGCTCAGCCTGCCTTGGTCTGCATTTAGAGCAGAGGGGCCAAGCTGCAGCTCCACAGGCCTCTGTGGCCACTGCCAGCACCACACACTGAACACACCAAAGTGGTTTTGCTCTTCAGGGCTGCATAAAAGGGGCAGGGTGAGGTGCTGTACAGCAGCAGCCTTGTAAACACAGATTTCCAGCACTGAGACACCATAAGATTTCCCTAAAAGCAAGTATCCATTTCAAAGAGCCTAAGTTGGTCTTAAAAAAGCCAGGCTTTGAGCCCAGCAGCTGCCCTGCTTGTGGAAAAGGGATGATCTCCAATAAAAATACATCAAAAAGCGTCTTTGATGTTTTTCAGCTGCCGGACAGCCAGGTCTACTGGGAGGTTGAATTTCAAGTTGCTTAGGTGACTGAGAACATTGAGCGCGCTCTCAAAGCCTGTGTTTGCCATGTAGCTCCATGGCTGGTAGTGGGCCTGTACCAGAGCTCCAGATTTGCAGATGAGATTAACCCAAGAGACCAGGCGCTGCTCATTCAGTGCCATACACACCAGCGCCTTCAGCTCCGAGTCAGCGCTGCGCTTGAAGGGGTCATGCTCCGTGAGGACGGTGTGAATCGCTGTCAGCAGGCTCTGTTTGGGTGTCACAGCCATGCCTCCTGTCACAGGCAAGGCAAAGGACTGGGAGAGTTTGTGAGCTGGGGATTCCACAAAGGCTTGTCCATTCTTCGCATTGTAATACTTGACAAAGAGCTCCCAGGGGTGCATGGTCTGCGGCGAGGAGGAGAACGCAGGAATCAAGCACGCGATGGGTGCCAATACGAGGCTCATTCCTTGGGAAGAGGCATAGAGCCCATGAGCCATGAGGTCTCGCAAAGCAATGGTCAGCTCCTTCCGCACAGCCAGGGTCAGCTCATCCCTGCCTCCTAAGGGAATGTCCTGCAGGTCAGAGGAACTGATAACGTGGTCTTCCTGTTGGTACTTCATAGCCAACTGCCTCACCCGCTCTACCGACAGCTCCAGTTTCTTGATTAAGGGGGAATAGTCCTTGTTGTCTTGGTCCTTCTGCCAGAGGGTGTGAGGAATCTGACCCGCAGCACAACCAAACTGACTGACAGCAAATATCTGCAGCACAGCAAGCATGCGACGCATGAGGTGCAGGCCAGTTTCTCTCATCTTTCTGGCATCTTCTGGGTTCACTGATCAGGTTATAAAAGAGAAAAATAAAGTTTATCACCAAGGAATCAACAGCTCTGCTCTTTCAGACATACAAAGGCAGTACAAATGTCTGCTCCTCCTCCATCACAAGTTCTCCTCCTCTGAGACTTTTGGCACTAGGACTGATGCTACTCCTTCAAGTGTCAAAGCACTGAAACCCACCAGAAAAGCAAACATCGGCATGGCCTGTTCTCAACAATGAGGTCATCTGACAGAGAGGAAATCCTACAACAGGTTTCCCAGTGAGCATGCACACAGTGAGGAAAGAGCACTCTGTAGACATGACCGTATCACATGGATCATTAGGAGATACCAAAACCTTTACTGATGGGAGATCACTGTCTATTTCCAAGCAGCACGTTGCCTCAGCAGGCTAAGATGAAATGCTTACTCCTGAGGCCACCATAAAACTCAGTTTGTAGGAGCAGCCACACTGGGTAAGACCCAAATTCCATCTGGGCCAGTATTCCACTCTGACACACTACTAAAGGTAAAGGTATTGCAGGACTTCTCTAGTGCACCCAGTAAATTCAGGTGTAAGTAGTCAAATCTCAAATCATATACAGAGCTCTGGATCAGCATATCCACTCACAGAGCTAAGAGCTCAAAGAGCATTAATTACAGTGCTGCCCAATGGTGCATACATGACAACAGCTCTGTCTGCTTCAAGAACCCCTTTTCTTCCTGATCTCCGCTGAGGACCAATCCCACCCTCTGTGCCACATGTTCAGGCTCTCTGATGGTTCCAGGGAGCCCATGGAGGAAGGGAATGGAACTGGAACACAGGCTTTCTTCCAGTGGGAGCAGAAAAGCACGGATGCCAACTGGCAGGAAAACAGCAAAGCGGCCTGGCATGACTAACTGCTGGCTCCTGCTTGTGAACCTCATGTGAGCGCTGGCAAGAGCCATGGAGCTCCAAGTCACATAGTGCCCACCTCTATTTCCAGGAGGACGTGTATTTGGCTTGTGGGAGCCACCACCATCTTTTCTGCCTGCACATTCACAGTGTCCATCTTCCGCCTTACCAGAGCTTCCAACTTCATCTGGAATGAGAATTTCACACTATTAGCTCATATCTGTAAATTCAAGCTGTGGATCCCAAATATTAAGGACAATATTCCTTACACCTCTCTGCACCTTTTTGGTCAATCTTCTTCTTCCCACCATCACTTCAGAGACTTGTACTTCCCTGTGACCCAAAAACTCCTGCATCCTCTGACATCGATGACCACCCCCCCTCATGACTTCCTCAGGGAATTATAAGCAATTCAGTGTCTGCTCATCTAAAAACCCAGTACTGACCCTGAATGAAGTTGATGAACATTTCCAGGTCCCTTATCTGTGTCTTCAGCTGCTCCACCAGCTGCTCCTTCACCCTGGCTGGATTAACAATCTGTGCTATGGCAGCATCCACACGCTGTCGTAATTCCTCTGGAGAGAGCGTTGCAATATCTTCACTCAAGTCCATGTCCAGCTTCTTTATCAACTCATTTATAATCATCTGCAAAACATGTTAGCAGCATAATCTGTGTATTGCTGCCACCCATGAGCTCCACAATCCTCTGTGACCCATTTGTTGCCTTGAGGGAGAGGGGCTTTGGACAAGGGCCTGTAGGGACAGGACAGGGGGAATGGCTTTAACTGCCAGAGGGGAGATTGAGATGAGCTCTTGGGCAGAAGCTCTTCCCTGGGAGGGTGCTGAGCGCTGGCACAGGGTGCCCAGAGAAGCTGTGGCTGCCCCATCCCTGCAGTGTTCAAGGCCAGGTTGGACACAGGGGCTTGGAGCAAGCTGCTCCAGTGGAAGGTGTCCCTGCTCAAGGCAGGGGTTGGGACTGGATGAGCTTTAAGGTCCCTTCAACCCCAAACCAGCCTGGGATTCTATGATACTGACACTTTACTATAGCTGCTGGTTAGAAATAAGCACCCACCAGCTCCTACAGAGTGTACAAGGCTCCCAAATGCCCGGGAGTCCACATGCCTTACCCGCTGTCTTTCCATAACCACAGACTGCGGCAGAGAATCGTAGCTGCCCTCTTGGTAAGCAAAAGTCTCCAGGTCATCCAGCTGTGTCTTGAGCTGCAATATCAGCTCCTTCTGCTTCTCCTTCTGCACCTCCGTCTGCTCCTGCTTCTCTCGCTCACTCTGACAAAGAGGCACCAGCACACAGAATTGATGCATTGACACACCAAGGCCCAGGAACGGGAGCGGTGCTTCCCTCAGCTCCGGCCCGCGCACAGGACGCGCCCGCCCGCGGCGGGAGGCCCCGGCCGCATCCCCTCACCCGTCCCGGGGTCTGCACTCACCGGGGCTCCGCCGAGGCCGAGCGGCGCGGGGCAGCCGCGGAAGGCGAAGTCCTCCAGGTCACGGAGCAGCCGGCGCTGCTCCCCGGGCCCGGCCCGCGCCACCTGCCGCAACCGGAACTGCACCTGCGCGAAGTGCGAGGCGAGCGCCAGCAGCGCCCCGTGAAGCCGCCGCCGCTCCGCCCGCAGCCGCGGCACCGACTGCGGCGATCCCCCCTCCGCCTCCTCCTCCTCCTCCTCCTCTTCCTCCTCCGCCGCAGCCGACACAGCGCCCACCGGCGCCCAACGCTCCCCCGGGCCGCCCTCCGCCTCCATGGCAGCCGTTACCGCCGCCGCAGCTCCGCCGCCATTTTGCCGCTGCGCCGCGGGGAGTGTCCTCCCAGGGGAGGGGCGGGAGCAGCGCGCCCCCTAGCGGCCCGGGGGTCCCTCCCGGAGGCCTCTCCCCGCCCGGTGCTGCCCCCGCCGGGGGCCTCGCGGCCGCCGCACACCGGGACCGGAATAGCGCGGGGCGGAGCCGGTGCGGCCATGGCGAGGTGAGTGCGGCCCCTGAGCGGAGCGGAGCGGGCAGGGCCCGATGGCGGTGTCGGGCACCCACCCAGGGAGCGCGTCCCGGGGCGTCACCGGGAGCGGCGCCGGGAACGGCAGTGGGGAGCGAGCGCAGGGGCCGGCGGACCCCGCTGCTGCCCGTGGACGGTGTGAGAGCGGAGCGCTGCGGGCCCGCGGCCACTGCCCGGCCCGGTGGGCAAAGCGCATGTGTCTGGAGCACCCACCGTGCCCGGTGGGCACCGTGGCAGCAGGCGCTGCTCTGCTCTTTGCCAAGGCAACCCGCAAAGACGCTGTGGTACGACCGCCCGCGGTACGTCTACCTGGAGTTCTGCGTGGAGGACAGCAGGGATGTGGAGGTGATCATCGAGGAGCAGCGGGTGGTGTTCAGGTGAGCTGCGCTGCGCCGGGGACGCGTCCCTTGGTGCGGGGTGCTGTGGATGCTCTGAAGGGGCAGGGCCTGTGTGGCCTCACGCTCCTATGCCAGGCTCTTACTGTGTTTTGGCAGTTGCAAAAATGCAGACGGCGTAGAGTTCTACAATGAGATCGACCTGTATGCCAGGGTCAACTCCAAGGTGAGGCTTCCCGCCAGGAAACTCTTCTTGGGCAGCCTGCATTAGGCTCAGAGTTAAACCCAACCTCGAGCATTGCTGCTTAGCATTGAGTCCTGCCTTTCCCTGAAAGCCTGAGTGGTGTGAGCACCAACGCGGGAGCTTTGAGCCTGGACCTGGCACTCACGGTGCTGCCTTAGGCCAGAAAACCTGTCTGTGTGGTTCTGTGTCCCTCCACAGCCTACATGTGGCTGAGTTTAATCCTGTGCGTGGCTGCAATGGATTACAGAGAGGAGTGAGGCATCCCCGGTGTCTTGGCAGGACTCGCGGGAGAAGCGCTCTGACCGCTCCATCACATGCTTTATGAGAAAATGGAAGGAGAAGGTGGCCTGGCCCCGCATCACCAAGGGGAACATCAAGGTGCGTGTGGTGCCTGTCCCCATGCAGCACCTCGTGGCTCCTGAGGACCAACCTGCCCTGGGACAGAAACCGAGGATCCCACACAGGGAACTCAACCTCACGGGTGCCATCAGTCCACAGACCTCTGCCCTGCAGGAAGGATGCGGAACCCCCTTCCCTCAATGCAGGCAGAGGCAGGAGGGGCACACTCCCCTCCCTGCCCTTCCGCAGCCCACTCCATGCGGCAGCAGCCCCACAGAGCAATCCCCAGGCTGTGAGGGGGAGCTGCCAGGTCCCCTCCCTCAGGGGATGCTCCCTCTGCCCACAGCCAGCCTGGCTCTCGGTGGACTTTGACAACTGGCGAGACTGGGAAGGGGATGAGGAGTTGGAGCGGGCCATGATGGAGGAGTACGCAGAGGTGAGCCTGGCTGCGGGGTTGTGGGGCATCTGTGGGTGAGGAGGATGGCGGAGCTGGGCGTTCAGAGTGCCCACGGCCACTGGTTTCCCATACAGCTCCTGGAGAAGGTGACGGATAAAGCCCCCCCCCCAGCCATGGATGACCTGGATGTAAGTACTGCCCACGAGCCTGTCATGGGTCCAGCAGCGGCCCAAGGCTCTGCTGGGGCAGCCCTATCCCGGAGCCCACCGGGGACACGCTCCCGGGGCTGCCCAACCGGTGCCGGCGGCTGCTGCTTCCCTGATGCGTCCCTCCTCCCTCCCGCAGGACGAGCTCTGAAGCTCAGGCCCCGGGCACGCCGCGGGAAGCCTCCCGGTGCGCGGCAGCGCACACGGACGAGCAGCGCGGGCAGCGCTGTCGGGGAAACAGAGCCGCCGAGCGCGGCGGACCCCGACCCAGGGCGGCGGGACCCGTTCGGCCTCCCCGTGCAGTTACAATAAAAGCGAGCTGCTGCCTCCGCCGTTTGCCGTCCGCTCCTCGTGTACGCGCCCGCCATCAGCGGCATCGGGAGCGCGCACCCGCAGGCACCGCCTACCCGCGACCGCCAGCCCCGTGTCCCTGCCCGGCCGCCGTTGCCGCCCGCCCCGTTGTGTCCCCGCCGCCGCGATGGTGTTCCGGTGCCAGCGGGACAGTTGGGCCCGGCAGGTAGCGGCGGGGCCGGCGCGGGGCGGACCGGGGCCGCGGGGCAGGCGCGGGCCCTCACGGTGCCGTCGGTCCCGTTGCAGTTCGTCACCAGGGTGGTGTCATGCCGGGCGGCGGAGCTGCGGCCCGAGGGCGGCGGGGAACCGGTGCGCGGGTTCCAGGTGGTGCTGGAGGACACCATCCTCTTCCCCGAGGGCGGCGGGCAGGTACGGGCCGGGCTGGGCCGGGCCGGGCTGGGCCGGGGGCAGCGCTGATCCCCGTGTCCGCAGCCGGATGACCGCGGCCTCATCGGCCATGTGCCGGTGCTGCGGGTGACGCGGCGGGGCCCCGAAGCCGTCCACTTCGTGCAGACGGCGCTGGAAGCGGGCACCGAGGTGCTGCTGTCGCTGGACTGGGAGCGCCGCTTCGACCACATGCAGCAGCATTCCGGTGCGTGCCCGGGAGCGCCTCTCCGCTGCGGCGGCGGTGCTCAGCTCGGGGCCCGGCCAGGGGAGGGGGCAGCCCGGCAGCTCTGCCCGTCCCGGGCTCCCCTTCACTGTGAACGGGTCAGGAAGGAAGCGCTCAGTCTGCTTTGAAGCGTCCTTCCTCCTTCTCATGGGTCCGGTGGCGCTCACAGCTGTGCCTTGCGCATCTCTTGCAGGGCAGCATCTCATCACTGCAATGGCAGACCAGATGTTTGGATTCAAGACAACTTCCTGGTGAGCAGGGAAAAGGCTTCTTTTGCCCCCAGTCTCACCTTGTTTGGCATGTGCCACCGTGCTGGGCTGTGAGGAGCTGAGCATGAATGGGCTCAGAGGGCCTGGGAAAGGTGACTGAGCCAGGGAGGAGCTTTGGGGAGAAGCTGTGCAAAGCATTTGCTCTGTCTCTGGGTGTTTGATGTGCTCTGTCGGTAGCAGAGGAGGGAGTGCTTGGTTCAGTCACGTTTCCAGCAGTGCAATGGTGCTTAGTGCTGCCCAGAGGAACCTGCCGGCAGGTCTTATCTACAGCACCTGATGTTTACTGGTGCAGGGAGCTGGGCCGCCAGCGGAGCGTCATTGAGCTGGACACCCCCTCCATGACAGCAAAGCAAATAGAGGCCCTGGAGAGGAGTGTGAATGAGAAAATCAGGGAGAGGGTGCCTGTGACAGTGAGGGAACTGGCTGCAGATGACCCTGACATTGAAACAGTGAGTGGTGGGAGACAACTGATGGTATCTGTGTGACCAAGATCACCACAGCATGGATGTCAGCGTGGTGCCATTGTGCTCATGCTAGGTGAGAAGCCGTGGTTTGCCAGATGACCATGTGGGGCCAGTGCGAGTTATTGACATCGAAGGCATAGACTCCAACATGTGCTGTGGGACCCACGTCTCCAACCTGAGTGACCTGCAGGTGCTGAGAGCATGTGGAAGTCCCTGCGATCCACGGTCTGTTGGCATTGTCCCAGTGGTAGAGGGGTAGCAGGAGCCGTGTGCTGGGTGAGCCCAACAGCACCATGCACAGGGCACAGTCTGCATCCACTCAGGTGAATGCAGGAAAGGCCCCTCCTGGCCTGGCCTTTCTTCATAGCAGAACTCAGCCCTCACCTGGAGCAATGGGATTGTCTGAACTGCCAGTACTCTGCAAAGGCATGTGCTGGATCAGCAGCATGGCAGTGCCTTGCTGCGTTGCAACTGTTTGTTGTCTGCTTAAAGCACTGATATTTTTGAGTGCTTGTCATGAATGAGGGAGGAATCTTTTGCAGGGAGGTGGAGATGAAATTCTAGAGCTGCTTTTCTGTCTTTTCAGTTTTTTGTGGGAGTCTGTATCCCACCATAGGCCTCCAGGTGCACTGCAGAGTGCAAGCCAGGATGGGCAAATCATACTCATTGCACTGTATCACCATCCTTTGGGGGGTTTTTGTATGTTGATCTTATGGTTGATTTTACCTTGTGGTTGATATTACCTCACAGCAGCCTTACAGTATCTGAAGGGGGGGCTGTAGGGATGCTGGGGAGGGACTCTTCATTAGGGACTGTAGGGATAAGACAAGGGGTAATGGGTTCAAACTTCAACAGGGGAAGTTTAGATTGGATATAAGGAAGAAGTTCTTTACTGTAAGGGCGGTGAGGCACTGGAATGGGTTGCCCAGGGAAGTTGTGAATACTCCACTGCTGGTGGTGTTCAAGGCTGGGTTGGACATAGCCTTGGGTGACATGGTTTAGTGAGAGGTGTCCTTGCCCATGGCAGGGGGGCTGGAACTGGATGAGCTTCAGGTCCTTTCCAGCCCTAACTATTCTATGATTCGGTTTTAATCACTGGCAGTGAGTCAATACTCACAACAAGGCATGACCTGTAGGAACTGGCCATCTGTGTGAGTATAAGGAATATCCTGTTCTTTTCTGACCAGAGTGATTTTCTTTTTAAGGTTATTAAACTCCTCGGCACAGAAAAAGGGAAAAAGAACAAAACCAACTTGGTTTTCCTGGCAGGAAACAGAGTGCTGAAGTCTCTTGAACAAAGTCACAGTACTGAGAAGGCTCTCACTTCACTGCTCAAGTAATACCCTTTCCGCTTCTGTTACTTCGTCTTTACGATCCCTTCTGACAAACATCACATAAGCCTCAGCAAATGTCTGTGCGGTGCTTATTTCTCTTGCTCCTGTAAGAAACCCTTTCCTTGTCCTCCAGAGCAGTGATCCCAGTTCTTGTTCTTTCAGAAACGGACCAGGTGAGCACGTCGAGGCTGTGAAAAGACTGCAGAGCTCAGTGAAACTGCTGCAGAAGGTACCAGGGAGGCTGAGAAAGGCGGATTGGGGCTGCTTCCTGTAGAGCCAAGCGTTAGTCCTAACTGGGAATTGAATTGTGGATGTTAGGGAAACTGCCCCATCCTCTGCGAGCACAGTGGAGGGTTCATGATTGCTCCATTGCACCATGGTTTCTTTACTTCTCTTGCAGAATAACTTGAACCTGCTTAGAGACATTGCTGTCCTGATAGCCCGGGACTTCAAGAGCAAGCCTGTTCCAAATCAGCTCTTTGTGCTACACAGGTATGGAGGAGTTCAGGGAAAAGGGAGGAATGGCATCGTGGTTATGGCAGTTGCATCTCTCCAACGCCTTTTCAGGCTTGTTTCTCAAGGATGGGTATAAACAAGGTGAATAGAGGATTAAACTGCCTCAGTCTGCTGGAAGGTTGTGTCCTTGAGGGCACGTGTTAGTAATTCGGCCGCTGAGTTCTGCTTTTGCAGCTAACAGATAACTGTCTCTGGTTTCTCTCTGCCATTGGTATTCTCAAATAAAACTGAGGAGCTCTATTTCTGAAGCACAAATAATTCCTAACACGTCCATAGGAACGCGCAGTGAGGGTTTAGCTATACAGCATCTGGTTCAGCATCCTAACAGCAGGAGGCCAAAACCCCAGGCCTGATCAGACCTTTGGTTTCTGCTTGATAGCTTGGACTGTAGAAGGCATTTTTGCTTCTTTCTGAAGTGGTTTTTTTATCCATCTCTACAGGAAAGAGGGCGACTCTGAGTTTATGAACATCATCGCTAATGAGATCGGGACAGAGGTAAGCGACTGATGGAGACTCAGCTGACCCCATGGGCTTTTCCATTCAAGTGTAGCCCAGGCAGGGGCTGACAGGGCTTCTGTTTGTCCCATAGTTCCAAGCAAGGCATTGTTTCCTTTCAAAAGTTACCTGAGGTTATTGTCCCCATCAGCCTGGGTCTGCAGGGGAGTCCTCAACAGTCAGGAAATACAGCAGGGAAAATCCAGAGCACTGGAGAAGAGCCTGTGCCCAGAGAACTGCACAGGACCATACTGGAACAGGATAGGATGGAATATTGTAGTTGGAAAGGAATAGAATAGACTGCTGCAGTTGGGAGGGATCTGCAGTGATCATCCAGTCCAACTGTATCCTAACTTGGATATCCCCATACCCATTCTGTCCCCCACTACGTATGATTGAGGTTAAGGTTAAGAAACTCCTTCCATTTTACTTCCTTCATCTGGAGTCTCTGCCTCAGTAATGCCCACAGGCTTCTGAATGCCTGGATGGGTCCTGAGGCCGGTGCCTCTGTCCTCCAGACAAGGAGGGCACTGGGTATTCTGGAGCAAGATCCATCTCTCCGTAGGAAACCCTTCTGTTCCTGACTGTGGGAGATGACAAAGAAGCAGGACTCTTTCTCCTGGCTGGACCAGTTGAAGCAGTTGAGAATTTAGGTCCCAGGTAACGTGTTCTGTTGGCTCTTTAAGATGAGTCAGGATCTGATGGTGCAGCCTGGGCAGCATCACTGAGGCACGAATCCGTGTTTGCTCTCTGGAGCGGGACGGGCCAGGCTGCTCTCTGCAACTGAGGAGCCTGTGCTGCTGTTACTGCAGGGTGGCAGAGCTGCTGGGGGGCAAAGGAGCTGGGAAGCGAGGCCGCTTTCAGGGCAAGGCCACCAGGATGAGTCGACGAGGGGAAGTGGAAGCTCTGCTCCAGGAATTCACCAGCAGTGGGAGCCCTGAAGCGTGACAAGGGTTCACCACGCGGGGCTCTCCTCCCTGCTTTGCATGAGCTGCGCTGCCTTCTCTCCCAGAGAATAAAGACATAAACCCAGCAGCTTGTGTTCGTGGGAGCCGGTTTGGGGCTCATGGAACACTGGGGAAGGGGATCTGCCCTCCACGCTTCGCTGTGAGGGATCTGTCTGTAGAGAAATGGTGCGTGTTCCCACCTCACACCTCGCCTTTCCCTTTTGGGGTGCAGTTGGTACTGGTCCATTTTTGAACCTCACAAGTGTCTCGGGCTAATAATGTAGGTGTAAACTCCCCTGGGATCTGGCAAAGCCACTGCCCCTGTCCGCTCTGCCAGCCTGGGTCCTGGACCTGCTGCAATCTCAGCTGCGGGCCATAAAAGGGGCACTGTGGTGTCAGAGCGTGGAAAAGCGGGGTCAGTCAATGGGGAGGGTTTCCCCCTCTTGCAGGAAACGACAGGTTTGGTCCAGATGCTGGTAATAGAGAAATAAAAGAAATCTCCATCCTAAGGAGGCTTATCTGTGCTGAACACAGGATCCACACCTCTTCCTGATGCTCCAAGGGATGGAGCGCCTCCACTATGGAGCCAGGCTGAGAGAGCTGGGCTGGTTCAGCCTGGAGAAGGCTCCTTAAGGGGAGACCTTAGGGCAGCTCCAGTGCCTAAATGGGCTCCAGAAAACCTGGAGAGGGGCTTTAGACAAGGGATGTAGGGACAGGCCAAGGGGAATGGCTTTAACTGCCAGAGGGGAGACTGAGATGAGCTCTTGGGCAGAAGCTCTTCCCTATGAGGGTGCCCAGAGAAGCTGTGGCTGCGCCATCCCTGGCAGTGTTCAAGCCCGGGTTGGATGGGACTTGGAGCACCCTGCTCCAGTGGAAGGTGTCCCTGCCCATGGCAGGGGCTGGAGCTGGAGGACCGTTAAGGTCCCTTCAACCCCCACTGTTCTGTGCCTGTGGTGGGTTTTGTGTGGGTTCTGCTGACTCGCTGTCTGGTCAGAAGGAAGGTGCTCTCTCACCTGAGGGCTCCCATCTGGGCCTGGCAAGGGCTGCAAAGCCTCCACATGCAGTGAAGGCTGATCCAAGCCACAGCAGGACCGTGGTGTTGCCATTGCTCTGCTGGACACCAGCTCCCCCAGGCATTGCAAGATCCATGCAGGGGAAAGGGGCCACAGCAGAGAGCACTGTTGATGCTTACAGCTGGATATGGGGTAAATGCTGCAGGAGCTGCGCTCTGGGGGAGATGCTGCATGCACAGTATCCAGGGGCTGAGCCAGCACTGACCACCCAGCCCTGCCCCTCAGCCCTGCGGCTCAGCACAGCCCCAGCTGAGCCGCACGATCCCAAAGCTGTGCTTGTTTCCATAAGCAGTGAGGTGACACAGCACCTGTACCCAGAAACCCTGGATAAACAGCACAGAAAGCAGCTCACCCCTCCCGCTGTGCTGCCTGCATCTGCCTGCGCCCCGGGGGGTGAGCAGTGATGAGGACCAGGGAAGCCCAGCACTGCCTTTCCAGTGGTTTAATCCTGTCCACACCATCAGTCCCACCCCATCCCTGTGCCCTGGAGCCCGTCACCCATCCCACCTCACCAGCCAGCAACACGGGTGAGCTCGGCAGCTAAACACACCTTCAGCTTTAATAGCGTACCTCTTGCTCCCAGACATATGTGTGGACAGATATGCATCCCGTATGTGTACACACATATGCATATGTGTACCCCGAGCTGCTTCACACAACACCGAGCACCACAGGGCTGGGGGGGCTCCCGCAAGCAGTGCTTTGTCTCCACAGTGTCTGCCTGTTCCTGTAACAGCCGCCTCGCCAGCAGCCCCTGAGCACCCATGGGCGAGCATCCTGCTCCCACTGGTGCCATCTCCAGCCCTGCAGCACGGAAGTGATGCGTCCCCAGGGGAGTACAGCAGTGTCCCCACACTGCACCAGGTCCTGGGTGTGAGAGGGGCAGCAGCAGAGCCCTGGGAGTGTGGGGCTCGCTGTGCCATCAGCTGGCCACAGGCCACCCAAGCCTACAGCGTGACAGCACTATGGGTCCATGCAGGAGCCGCCTGACAGCGCCTTCACCGTCCGCTCCCGGTGTGCAGTCAGTCCGTGCGGGTTTAGAGGGGAGCAAACAGTGCTGGGTGCACCCATGGTCTGTGACTGCCCCCGAGCCCAGAGCCTGGGCACCCCGTTACCTGTGGGGCCGTTCCTATGCAGCCTTCTTGTCCCGTGTGGCCAGGAGCTGGGAGATGCAGTAAGGGACGAGGCCGACAGTGGCCAACGGCACCGCTGCGCTCTTGCAGAAGGAGAGGACGTAGAAGAGCAGCTGCATGTGGGAGGGCGGCTTGAAGGCATCGAAGAGGTGGAGGATGAGGAGGGAGGCAGCAGCGCAGCCCAGGCGGAACGGCAGCCGCTGGCCCTGCTTCCCCCGGCAGCTCTCCAGGTACATGTGGGAGTTGAGGGCCAGCCCCAGCCCGAAGAGGATGCCCAGGTTCCGAAGGAGGCTGGCGAAGGGGGTGGTGTCAATGTGGACCCACTCGGGGCGTTTGCACCATTTCTGTGCCTTTTCCAGTGTCCAGAGCAGGTCCACGCCGACCGCCCGCAGCAGCAGGTAGAAACCCAGGGCGAAGCTGAAGAGGAAGAAGGTGATGCCCACGTAGCGGCGGAGGCTGGCTTGGTAGATGCAGCTGATGTGCTGGAACGTCTTTGCCACGGCCATCCCTGCCGGTAAGGAAACGGGAGAGGAGGCAGCGCGGATCAGTGATGGATCTGTGCTCCTCAGGGGGCTGGTGCTGAGTGGGGCACACGTGGTGGGGCTCCCCGATGCTCCCGCACAGTGCTCGCTGCGCTGGCAGCCACTGCTGCTCACAGTGGTTCTGTGCCTCACACAGTAATGACCCTTTCACACCCAAGCCCGTGAATTGGGCCGTGTTTGGGGTCTCTCAGCACTGCCCTGTCTGCCCCACTGGGACTCGGATGGGGCAGGGCCAAAGGCACATCCTGGAGGGCATCCTGCCCATGAGCAGCAGGGCCGTGACTGCAAAGCCACAGAGGCAGCTTTGCATCAGCACCTCACACACGTCTATCAGGCCATCGCATCCCTTCCTGACCAGTGCTGCAGGTGCTGTGGGGAAGGGGATGGGGGTCAGATACACTCACCTGAGATGACCCCTGCAATGACCTGATGGGGGAAGTGGGCAGCAATGAAGACTCGGGACAGGCAGACACAGACCTGGACCGCCCAGAACCCCATCCACAGCACCGTCCATAGCACCCTGCAAGGGGCAGGCACCCACGTCAGCCATGGGCTGCCCCCAGCCCTGTGCCCCGCTGGCTCTGGAGCAGCCCCTGCCCACCGCAGGGCACACAGCTCACCAGTATTTGAATGTCTTCAACTGCTTCTTCCCCATGGCTGCGGAGAGGAGGGCCGTCACCATGACATAATACACACCTGCTGCACCCATGGCGTGTCCAGAGGGGCTCCCTGAGTGCAAAGAGAGCCCCACATCAGACCCCCTCCATAGAGTGACACCAGCTGCATGGCACCCAGCACCAGTCCCCTGCTCTGGAGATGGGAAAGTGCCTTCCTCACTGAGCGGCTGCCAGAGCATGGGGCTGGAGCCATGCATGGCACTGCTATAGGGCTGGAGCAGAGCATGGCCCTGGCATAGGGCTGGAGCAGAGCATGGCCCTGGTATAGGGCTGCAGCAGAGCATGGCCCTGGTATAGGGCTGCAGCAGAGCATGACACTGCCATAGGGCTGGAGCAGAGCATGGCACTGGTATAGGGCTGCAGCAGAGCATGGCCCTGGCATAGGGCTGCAGCAGAGCATGGCACTGCTATAGGGCTGCAGCAGAGCATGACACTGCCATAGGGCTGGAGCAGAGCATGGCCCTGGCACAGGGCTGGAGCAGAGCATGGCCCTGGTATAGGGCTGGAGCAGAGCATGGCACTGCTATAGGGCTGGAGCAGAGCATGGCACTGGCATAGGGCTGGAGCAGAGCATGGCCCTGGCACAGGGCTGGAGCAGAGCACAGGCAGGGGTTGGTTCTGAACGGCCACGTCTGCACTGGGGTCAAGGTCTGCTCCGCACAGGGACTGCCCTTCCTCCACCGGTGGCTCTATGAGCCCTCCCCGGGGAGCCATGGAGGGTTACAGTGGGCAGCAGCCACAGCCATGGCCATGCCACCACCTCCCTCCCCATAGGGAGCTGCATGTGCAGGGCCATGGGCATCACCCACTGTCCCTTCCAGGGACCCACCAGGGCCGGTCTCACAGGTGAGTGGGAACTGCTGGATCTCTGGGGCAGAGGCATTGCTGTAATAGTCCGTCTCATGGACCCACCAGTAAGGTCTTTCCCCAAAGAGGATCCTGCAAAGAAAGAAGCAGAGGGGCTGTAGGGGTCCTGGGCAGCAGAGCTGGTGGCACAGCTGCGGGTTCCACTGTGCCCTGGGGGCTGGAAGAGGCAAAGGACCCATGGGATGGTCCAGGGTATCCCAACAGGCACAACATCCGACTGATTGCTTGGTCCCAATAGCAAATGCTGCTTGTGCATGTCCCTATCCCTGGCCCCTGAAGGGGGAGAGCAAGTCAAGAGGCTGAGAGAGAAGAGTGGGCTCTGCTCCCCTTCAGTCTCTTTTAGGCCAACAGCAGCTGTCTTGTGGTGGCATCAAAGGCAGAGGCCACCCATCCCTGTCACAGCTGTCACAAGCACGGGCATCCAGTGGGATTTGAGCTGCAGGAAGGCACAGAACTGGGTCCTGCTGCAGGGACACGGGGTGCAGCCCCACGGCCTTGGGATGCTCCAAGGCTGCTGCAGGAACGGCACCCATGAGTACCACAGCCCACTGCCAGGCTGGGACATGGCCTCTTGTCTTTGGTTGACACCCGTGTCAAGGCTGAGCGTGCACATCTGGCCCTCCCTGCTCCAGCTGTGCCAACACACATGGAGGGACCTGTGGCACGGGGCCACTCACCACTTGAAGACGAGGTTGAGCCAGTCACCGATCACAGCCACCCAGATGAGCTTGATGCCCACGGACTCATTGGAGTGGAACCAGATGGGGAAGAGAACAAAGAAAGCATTCCTGAGGTCGGCAGCAAAGGAGATGAAGAGGAACAAGTCCTGGGAGCCATGGAAGTGCTCCTGCAGCCAGTGTGTGGCCTGGATGCCCGCATCGTGCAGGAGGTTCATGTTCATGCCGGGTTCCATCCTGCGTGGCTCAGGCTGCCCCGCGCTGTACCGCACCGCCGGGGTTTTATACTGCGCAGGGTCGTGTTTGCTGCGGGCAGGTTGCTCGTCCCGGCGCTGATCTTTGGACCCAAAACCACTTTTGCCAAAGGTGCATCACCGAGGGGTTGTTACAAACATGTTTGGAACAGCTTACGTAAAAGGGGAAAACAGGCTTCAGGGCGCGCGGAGCGCCTTAACCCTTTCCCACCCTGTGCCCTCCCTGCAGTGCGTTGGTGCCTCCCTCCTCCGGGGGTCCTGCGGCTCCTGACACCCCGCTCTGCCTCTCCCACCGAGCCGCAGCGTTTGCTGTTAGCAGAGAGGAGATGCAGATGCCTGTGCCCCGTGTGAACAGTGCTACGGAGCTGTGATGCGTCTCCCATCCCTCTGCCATCACTCAGCACCACCAGAGCACTGCAGGGATGCTCAGGTGTGGGGATGGGGTTGTGTGTGCAGTGGAAGGCCTGGTGCCCCCACCTGATGAAGAGCCACCTCGCTGCCACGCCAGGCTCCTGGCTGCAGTGATGTTCTGGTCTGTGGTGTGGGGTTACAGAGTGCAAGGAAGGGTCCTTAACCCCCAAACGAGGGGAGGCATTCCTCCCAGCGCAGATCCTCTGGGTTAACCCCTCCTGCACAAGTGCGCTGTCAGCAGGGATGGAGCTGAGCACGGTCCTCATGCCAGCGGCGCTGCCACCGCAGCTTCATCACCCTGGGGAGCAGCATCCCCAGGAGGAGGTGAATGAGTAACGTGGAGCACACAGCGTCAGCCTGGCCAGAGGACCCTGCTGGGCCACGGACACAGCCCCATGGCAGCACCATGCACGGGCTGCCCCACTGGAGCCTGCCGCAGTGAAAGAGGCGGCTGCGGGACAGACAAGAGGCGTTAATGATTAGCAGCCAGTGAAAATACATCACTTATCTCCCCTCCTCGAGAAAGTTCAGGTCAAGATCCTTGAACCGCTACCCGTGTGCTGTCTGCCATGGCAAGCAGCAGGCAGAGGTCGTGCCCAGGCTCTGCGCTGCTGCGGGCAGCATCCTGCCCCCTTGCCTGCACGCAGCATCCTGCCCCCTTGCCTGCACACAGCATCCTGCCCCCTTGCCTGCTCACAGCATCCTGCCCCCTTGCCTGCACGCAGCATCCTGCCCCCTTGCCTGCACGCAGCATCCTGCCCCCTTGCCTGCGCACAGTCCAGGGAGCCACAGGCACTAAACAGGCAAACCCACTCCAAACCTCCCTCCCTGGGACATAGACACAAAGCCCCAACGAAGCCGAAGGTTGCACAGAACTGGAATTAAACTGCAAAACAAATTCCCAGCAGCAAATCCCGGGGTCCCCAACCCAGCGCGGCTGTGGCCAGTGCAGAGGAATGCAGCAGAGTTGGCTTCTGCATCAAAACCATCTGGAAACGTCAGCAAGAAATTCTCCCTGGGTGATTTCACAGCAGAAAACGGGGGCAAAAGGTGCTGGGGAATGGGAACTCGCATGTTCCAGCCCCTCGGAAAGAGTCCGTGCAGGGAAACTGCAGCCATGGCAGGGAGAGGCCACGTCCTCCCCGCGGTCCAGCCCCAGCCAAGCTGTGTGTGCTGCTCTCCAAGTAGATCCCTGGCCCCAAACTGGCTCCAGCTTTCCCATAGGAGGAGCAGGGCCAGGCTGTGGGTGCTTTATTCCTGTGCTGGGCTCTGTGCGCTGCCAGCCTGGGATCAGGCTCAGCACCCGGAGCTGTGCACAGCTGCCTCTGGGCCACGGTGTCCCCACGATGCCCAAGGCTGCAGCTGCAGGCAATGCTGTGATGTGGAGCTATAACACAGTGCTGCACATGGGGCTATGGTGTCCCCACGATGCCCAAGGCTGCAGCTGCAGGCAATGCTGTGCACGTGGAGCTATAACACAGTGCTGCACATGGGGACACAGTGTCCCCACGATGCCCAAGGCTGCAGCTGCAGGCAATGCTGTGCACGTGGAGCTATAACACAGTGCTGCACATGGGGCCACAGCTCCATCCAGAACATTCCCAGCCTGTGGGCAGCAGCAGGGAGCGAGCCGGGGCACTGCAGCATGGGGCTGCCCGGCCTTGCCTGCGTCAGCGTGCGGGCAGAGTCCAGGCAGCCCCACAAACACGTGGACACGCAGTGGCAGGCAGGGAGCAGCCCCAGGGAGCATCCCTCATGCTCCACCATGCTCCCCCCGCTGTCACCCCATGTCCTGAGCTGCACAATGTTCCATGCACTGCAGTGAACCAGGCCGGCTCCAAGGGGATGCTCAGGGCTGCTCGAGCCCATCGCAGCTTGGCCCTGGGCAGATGAGCTCCCACAGTGAGGGAGCAGAGGGGATGGATGCCAATGGCACACATGGGCCAACACCTGGCATGTGCAGCCACATGAGGCTGGAGCTGAATGACTCTTACCAAGCTCCTCATTGTCCCCAGACCAGCCTGGTAGAGCGAGGATGAGCTTTGGACAGTGTGGGATTCGGTGGGGGCTGCGGGAGCAAGGGTCCCTGTGTCTGCAGGGGCTGAGCGCACTGGGCAGCAGCCAAGGCCAGAGCCGATTGATGCACCTCGGTACGGCCGTTACACATTAACTCCCTTGTTTGTCCCACATTCCCGGCAGGAACCTCCAGCCAACACCCCGGGTCCAAGAGCAGGGCCGGTGCGGGCAAGCACAGCCCTGCCAGGCACTGCCCCTTGGCCACCGCAGAGCTGAGCCAGGACCCCCGTTAGGGGCACCAGTGACCACAGCAGCAGTGCTGGGCTCTGGCCTCCAGCCACAGGAGCCACACACCGGTTCAGGCAGGAAAAGCCCCCAGGTGACTGTTTATTGGGGAAGGGGGGACATGTGCAGCGCAGCCCCGGCAGTGCCCGTCCCGCTGTCCTTGTCCTGCAGGCTCACAGTGCGCTGTCCCCATCCCCAGAGCTTGGCACCACTGCAGCAGCCGCAGCTCAGCATCAGCCCCGGAGCTGCACACCCATCCTGATCATCCAGGAGCCGCTGTGCCTGGGCAAAGCCTCAGTGTGGACCACGGCTCCAAGGGGAGCTGCAGCTCTGTGCAGTGCCCAGCCCTGGCCAGCGCCATCGCCCTGTGTGCAGTGACCTACTGTGGGGAGCAGCAGGAGCCCCGGTCCCGGAAGAGGAGAGCAGCTGCGAGCAGCCCACAGCGTTTTGGGCAGCATCCGGGATGCAGTCTATGAGAGGTCACTCCTTGGGGCTGCCCTTCAGGGGCTGTGAGCCCACCTTTGGTGCTGAGCTCACCCTGAGCACGCAGCATCCCTGACAAGGGGAGGGCAGTCCCAGCATGGCACCAAGGACCACGCACAGAGGGGCTGGGCAGCAGCAGCCCCTGCCCCATCAGAGGGCTCCAGGAGGTGGGGCCAAGCTGAGGTTGAGGAACCCCCCATATCGGAAGGGGGGCAGATGGGGGGCACAGGCTGGGGGCGGGCAGGCCAGCGGGTTGGATCCGCACGTCCCGGGGTCCTGCTTGCTGCTGAAGTAGACACTGTCGGGTGAGTCCACAGAGGGGTCCTCATCGAAGTAGTTGTAGGGCCTCAGGAGAAAGCCAACGCCATTCCCCACGGTCACCGTGTTGGGGACGTCTTCAGCATGGGGGACGTGCAGGAACCCCACTGAGATCCATGCGACCAGGTCCTGGGTAGGAGGGCAGCCCCATCAGCCCCAGAGAGTCCCTTTGAGCCCATCATCCACCCCGGTTGTCTGCAGGACATGCAGAGCCTTCGGCTGGGGCAGGAGCCGGGGCTGCACCCACAGCGTTGGGCTCCCCTGGTGCAGGGGACCTCAGCTCACCTCATCGGTGATGGTCTCATTGTTGATGAAGTCAGCGAAGGCAACGGTGGGCGTCCAGGGGTCGTTCTGGTTGTAGATGCTGGTGCTGGTGGGCTCCTCCTCCTTCCGACGGGTGACGGCCAACTGGTACCTGCACAGGGAGCAGAGGGGCTCATCCATGCGGTGCTGGGCACCACCGCCTGAGGATGCACAGGGGCTGAGCGCATCCCTGGTGTGTGCATGGCACCAGCTCTGTCCTGCATCAGGGAGGGAAAAGAAGGGGCTGGCACATGCAATTGCTCTAAATTAACCTTACCTACGGTCAGATTCATGCCTGCGGACTGCTACAAACGGATGTCATTGAGCAGCTTTTCCAGGGCTTTTTAGAGCCAAAAACTGTGTGTTTGGTGTTTACCCCATCCTTACAGCCTGACACCGGCCAGGAGCAGTGGGATCTGGTTGTCCAGCGCTGGACCTACCTGCCCCAGCTGATGGCTCTCTCCATGGGGCTGCTGGTGGGAAGGTGCTCCCCAGCGAAGCTGTTGATCTGGATCCGGTAGCTGCGCGGATGCCCCCACTTATTGGAATTGGGACTGGCAAAGGAGATGTAACGGGGCATGGGAGCATTGAGTGGGAACGCCGCCTCATCCTCCCTCTCCAGCCTTTTCCTGCGGAGGTACAGCCGCTCAATGGTGTTCTGCATGCTCCAGGGTTCTTTCATGACCTTGTACCCCATGTCCTGGGTCTCCAGGCTGTTCAGCTGCCCTGTGAAACAGCAGGGAAAACCCTCAGAACTGCAGCCCGCAGTGAACCACAGCCGTGCACAACGGCACTCAGACCTACCGTCGACATCCAGGTCCACCTTGTAGTGCATGTGGTGGAGGTGCATCGTCCCCAGCGTGTGGGGCCCAACCCTGCTGCCATAGTCAGTGCCTTGGCCATGGAGGAAGGAGGTGCTGATGTAGCCGGTGGCATGCACCCGGACCTCCACGGCCCCGCTGCTGTGGAACATGAAGTCCCAAATGTAGTCATAGTTGATGAGAGTGGAGATGGTGCGGATGACCAGCGTGGTTTTCTGCAGCCCCCCATAGTAGAAGGACTGTGAGTCAGAGAAGTGGCGCCGCAGGGGGAGAGCAGCATCGTGCTCAAAAATGCACAGTGAGTTTTGGTTGGTTTTAGGGGTATCTGACTCCACCAGGTAGTGCTGCTCCACGTAGGTCGCGGTGTAGGGGCAGTCGAGGCCCTGGACAAGCTCGTAGGCAAACCTGCCAATGCCAAAGCTCCCATCGAGGTAGCGGGTCGACATGCCCCCGGGGCAGTTGGAGCCATACAGGGCTAAGGCTTCCTGAAGGCTCAGCTCATAGACAATCCTCTCCCCACGGTACCTGATGTCAAAGAAGCGCGGGCCAGAGCTGGGGCTCATGCCAAACGTGATGCTCCAGCCCTGGAAGGTGACACGGTTGCCCATGACGCTGTAGCGGGGACCCTGGGACTCATAATGCAGTGGACCCTGGGAGCCGGGCTGGTGCCGAGGCCTCATTGAGCCAAGCACTGGTTCAGCACGAGGCTTCTGGATCCTGACAACCTCCAGCAAGTTGGCCATAAACTCTTCCTCCAGATCTCCCATGTTGGCAAAGTACTGACCGTTATAGAAGACACGGCGCAGCTGCCAGAGGGAGACATCGAGATCCCCGTGGTCCACCAGCACCTCCAGCCCCACTGGCGAGAGGTAATAGCCAGAACCAGGCACGCTATGGAAGAGGACAAACCAGGTTGCTCTGTCGCCGGACTTGAAGCCGCGCGGGGCCGTTGTGAGGGCGGTCAGGTCGGTCCCATCAGACTCACAGCATGCGACGAGGAAGCGCGGAGCCTTTTGCAGCTCCCTCCGGATGAGGGCATTGATATCCACGTACTCCTTACCGGTAACGGGTCTGCGGTGGTACGGCACCTTCCCCCCGTACCTGCGCACCGTCACGTCCCGGTGATACGCCGGCGTCGGCAGCGG
>JASSUY010002031.1:0-39680 GCA_032466535.1 Forpus xanthops
GGCGGGCGGCATGGAGGGGAGTTCGGAGCTCCGCGGGGAAGCGAGGTGGCTCTGCAAGACCAGCGAAATTAATCGCAGTTAACCTATTTAGATGCATCCAGAATTATAATCTTATATATATATATGTATAACGTGTGTATATATCCCGGGGGGGGGGGCATGCTCCCAGCCCAGAGAGCGGAGGAAAAAGCGAGGCGGCTCGCCAGCATCTCGGTTGCCGGGCGCAGGCTTTTCCGCGGGGCCGCAGCCGCTGCTCGGAGGGCGCCCGGCATTGCGTGGCCCCTGCCCGGCCCGGAGCAAGGCCGGCTCGGCACTGCACGGTCGGTGCTGCGCTCTCCCGCACCCCGCATGGAGGTGAGTGCGGGGGGCGCGGGGTTGCGCTCACTGTCTCTCCCCCAACTTCAGCGGCCGGGGACACCGCGCGGGGGGGGGGGGGGAGGGGAGGGGGGGAGCGGAGGAGAGAGCTGCCCCTTCCGCACGCTCGGGCTCTGGCCAGAATCCGCTTTTGATGAGCCGAATGGAAACTCGCGATTTTTACCCCGCCGCGGGGAACGAGGGGGTGGGAGAAAGTGGCACAGCAAAACCGCTGCTTGTTTTGTTTTGTTCTAGCTTTCAATGAAACCTAATTCAGAAATTGGACATGCTCAGGCTCAGAAGACTAATTCATCCCCTAAAACAAACGCATCAGTGATTGCAGGCACCCAAACGTGACAAGCGTCTCAATACACCAAGGATCCAGAGAAAACAAATTCATTCAGGAGCCCGAAACGTAATTAAAACTACTGCCAAGAAAATGAGTAGAGAGCAGGATGTTACCAAGATTATTAAGTTGCTGCGGGGCTGAGGCACGGCCCGCTGTAGCGATACGTGTAAATACTGTCAGCGTTTGGGTAGCGAGAGGCAGAGATCCTGGAGGTCGCCGTCTTGCAAGCGCAAGTCTCGTAGTGGAGCGCCGCGGCCGCATCCTGCTCCCGGGAGGCAGCACCGGGGCCCCGGTTAGGCGGGGGGAGAGCAGCCCCGCCGGCGGCACCCCGGGAGCCCGGCCGCAGTGGACCACCGACCCGAGCCCCTGTCGGTACAGCGTCAGTAGCGTGCAGATTCAGCGCACTTTTTGTAACCATCACCTGTACATGCGTTACTAAATTCTCCACATCCTTAGCATCGCTTCCTGGCATGAGAGATTGCCGCAATGTATTTATTTAATATAGCTAACACTCTTTCAATGCAGAGCACAGTGTGGCAAAAAACTGCTTAATGCTAAGGAATCAGAAATACAGATAAGCTGTACAACGCTGGGGAGGTAGAAGGAGGAGGGAACATAGTGTAGCTGGAGCAGAGTGAAAGGGAAGGAAGTCCAAATGGAAATGATACGAACAAGAATGTGTTGATCCACATGCATCAACAGTCTCCTGGTCAGTTATAAGCACAGCTGCTGAACAGATAAAAGCGGGGTGTAAGTAAAACAGGATTTACTTTAAAAAAATAAATCACTTGTTAACCATTCTTATAGTGCTTGCCTTAAATATGCAATTTCACACGATCAATGCAGAATGATATATACTATGCACTGTATTTCATATAATAAAAACACTTAATACAGATAATTGGTTTCTGGGACAAAGATCAATAGAAATGTTCCTTATTTGACTACGTTAGCAAGTCAAAAATATTTCTAATTTACATTTGCTTCAAATCAATATGCACTTAGTGACTTACACAGGCTCTTTAAAAAGTTAAGCACCTATATTGACCACAGTCATATATATGTCAGTAACAAGTACATGTGTGGGAATTAGAGAGGGGGGGAAGTGTTACCAGAGAACCAATCTCCAACTTCCATGGAGGAAAAGAGGCTAAATTTATTTGTGGTTGCAATATGCTTTGGCATCCTAGCCTGAAACCTGTAGAAATATGCATCTATTAACCCTGCAATTTATGTGAGAGTCCAAACAGCTATACTCCAAGCTCCGAAGTGCTTGTCACAGCCAGAGGACAACAAATGAGGAAAAGGCCTAAAAGAAATTTTAAATCCATAAAACTTGTTTTGTAACATGCGAAAGACAGTGAGACTTAAATGGACCTACCACACCAAAAAGAACTGCAACTTCACTAGCATCTCTGCAAGATGGAGAGTTGCATCACTAAAACTTCACTTTATCTGGTTTTGAAGTTGATTAAAGTCACCTGCATTACTTTTTCTTTTCCATTAATTGTGTTAATCTTTCTTTCTCTTCCCCCTCCAGCTTACTGCTTCCATTAGTATTTCCCTCTTTCATAATAGCTATTAATGTTGCATTTCTAAGGCCACTATAAATAAGAGAGCTCATTCCAATTCAGCCATTTATTGTTTGCCATTGGAAGAGTGCTGACGTTTTGTGGTGGGTGCACATTGTTTAGAAGTAGCAGTCAGCACTAAAATGCGAATCCATTTGCCAGCATTTTGCATATTAAGAGTGTTATAAGTCACAGTGATATTCCATCATCATTGTGTAGGGGACAATTCATTACACATTGCACAAGGTACCACTGGATTTACAGTACTGATGGAAGAATGACATCAGAAGTACGCAAGGTAGGTACCCAACTCAAGTGAGAGTCAGTATTCAAAGTTCAACTCCGTGGCAACAGATGCAATACTATGCACATCTCTAACAGCCCTATTACTTTTGCAAACCACTGGTAATTTTAAGCTAACCTACCATGAGCTATTTCTTCTGTCAGAACAAACATAGTATAAAACCCCTACCAAATGGGTTTCAGTACCACAAGAGAATTACTTGAGTAATGGTCCAAAAACTACATTGCAATTAAAACCATAGAATATCCTAGAAAAGTGAACTGAAAGGTTTGTGCAGCATCACACTCACAGCCTTGTGCCCATGGCTCTGTCCTTCTCTGCTGCCACAAGAAGAACAAGGCACATTTTGAAAGACAACACCAGAGCTACAGTTTCAGGATATGCCTGGATCTATAAAGCCCTTCATTTTTACTGAGCATTTACAAAGTTGCTTCATAAGTAGGAGCTCTGCAAGAGCAGAACATCTATACTCTTATCATATCACAGGTTATGCTCGGACTAAATGGAGTGCTCCAAAATTCATCATTTCTGTATCCTCTCCTTTCATCCATGTACAATGGCCATGTTGAAGCTTCCCCTCATAAAACTGGAACAATGGTAGGTGCTTAAAACAATGTGAGAAGCATTGGAGGAAAATCGTGGTTCTTGTTTCAGAAGGAGGAGAAAAAAAGACTCACAGACCAGGTAGTTTTGATACGGGAAATAGTCTTCAAAGCTACCTCCAATGATTTCTTAAAAATCTTTATCTCTAGCAGTGGTAAGGGGATAGGGAGGATGATTCTTTGGTTCCCCTGACAGCCTAAATCCAAAAGGCCCGTGCATTTACACTTAGCTTTAGTAAGAGCTAGCCCCTAAAATATGTATGCATATATCTCTGTGTGTACATGCAACAATAACTATTGTTCCCTATGAAAGTGAATGGAGCCCCTCTGTATCACTTCTGCTGGTATAAAGATGCAGGAAATATCTCCAAGGTGCTCAGTGCTAAGTGCTCAATTTATGCAGTTGGAAGAATGAAAATAAAAAAATGATCAAAAAGATTCAAATATACAACTTAGTAACATAGCAACACTCTCCCTCCTTCCCCAATAGCCAAGATGTCTGCAGTTAACACACACACAAAATCAAATTTCATTGCATTTTAGAAAGAGAAATTTAACAGCTCTGCTTCTCTTTGGAAATAGTAATGCAAAAACTCAAGCCTACACTACATTCCTAACTTTATGGATATTTGTGTTTAAAAAGTCATTTGATTGTCATTTTCCTGTGGTGACAGCCTGAAGTTTTAGTTGCATTACTGAAGCTTCCTTTAGCTTATTGAAACCTTCATTTCTCTTTTCACAGTTGATAGCATAGTATGATAATCTTCCAGCAGTAAATGGACTAGTCTCTCTGCAAGAAGAGGCTGCTGAATTACAGAGTTCTTTGTGGGACACTTGACATTCTTGAGTAATTTGTTGTGGCCCTACTAACAATCTGAAACTTCTCCACAGTCACCACTTTATTTGTATTGACATGCTGTTTAAGAGGCCAGAAAGAAGGCAAACCACTATTATTTCCAGATTTTACTTGCTTTAATTAGGCAGAATACACACAAACTAGATTTTATTTAATTCATACTTAGGTTTAGTTAATTCCATCAGTTCAATATCTGTGCATCTTGATAAGCTTCATATTTATTTCCTTATTCCTCTCTTCCAACTGTGCCTTTTAACACCCTGTTTTTCTTTAACTGGTGTTTTCTTTACAATAGACAAGGGCTATATAGGCTTTTCCAGCCTCCCACATTTTTGTAGCTACACAAATGCACTTTCAATGCAGTCCAAGGCAAGCTGTATCAGTGTTGGTAAATTTAGTCTCTATCTTGGCATTTGTATTTCATAAACACTGATTCAGAAAAAAATGAGAAGGAATCTGTTTATTCACAATATTTTAATACTACCAATATGTATTTTTTTAAAGCTCTCTACCAATATGGAGAGCATTAACACAGGCGGCCAAAGAATCATTTGCAATGGCCATTTGGGATGCGAGTGTAACTCAGTTGCAGGAAAAACTCTTTCTCCTTCACTGCTAAGCAAGCTCCTTGCTATTATATCTACTGAATACTGACTGGAAAAAAGGCTAAACTCTCTAAGCTTGTTTTCATGAGCAGGGATCCTTTTCAAAAGAAAAAGAAAAAAAGGAGCAAGATAGGTATGACTGCCATCTTCGTTACAGTAGAGATATATAAGGATGTGAGTTCCCCAAGTAAGAATGTTTATTAATTTTTCATTATTTAATAGTAGCCATATCAAAATAATCTCTGAACTAACTTTATCAGCACTCATCTGAGGAGGGGAGGAAGGAATTTACAAAATTCTCCACCAAACAGATAAAATCTTCTCCAAGGGAAACTCTTGCTCCTGATTCTTAAGGTAGACAAGAGAATAGAAATTATACTGTCTCCATTGTCCAAATGGTTGCAAGTTATTAAAAAAAATCTTCTTACTGATCCACCTGTATTGCACACACTGTCCAGTCTCATGAGCTGTTCAGTGAGCTGCCTATTATAGATGATGAGACACTGCTAGGACAGCTGTCCTTTGCCATCACAGGCAACCTAGAGACAGGCAAATCCAAAGCCAAAAACCTAAACAAGAAAAACCCCAGATTTCTTTACTTGTGTAGCCGCCACAAATACATACTGATTTATCTCACACTTTCTCAAGTGATAAGAAGACATGATACCTACATTGTATAGTTACTTCATTGAAATACATTTCCCAGTACTCTCACTGTTATAAAATTTATCAACACTTGACCACTAGAATTATATCCTTTCTTTGCTAGAATTGGCTGAAATTGCAGGGGGTACATCACCCAGGGAAAAAGCAAGTTACTAGAAGTTATCCTGCAGCTCACTTCTGTTGGCTGAAGACTGGAAAAATCATGTTCTTGCTCCTTCTCACTTTACCCATCTAGCAATAAAACCAGTAAAGTAGATACTGCTGCTTGGTGAAGCAGATAGACAAAGAAGTCTGAACACGTACATTTGAAAACTTCTGCCCTGCAGCCAAGACACAGTAACTGATCTTGTATTTGTTCCTACTGTGGTGCAAACTCCACTGAGAAGTGCTGTAAGCAGAAAGATTTTGCTATAAGCAAGAACTTGAACAGGGCCCTTTCTGCATCTCAGGCAAAGAATAGGGACCTTTCCAATTGCACTCAGTCCTTTGCCATCACTAAATAATGATGAAGTTTGTGTGTGCAGAATCCTTTAAAGCCTTACAATAGAAAGCACTCTACATGGAAAGTAATTTTACCTTTAAGAAAAGGTGATCTTTCTCAACAGTCCATTCTAAACTATACTACTTTTAATGTCTGTCACAAGAGGACATTTCTCCCAGCTGGCAAGATCTCTCTTGACTTGCAGTGCTATGTCACAGAGTTGGTTTTGTTGTGGGGTTTGTTTTGTTTTGGGGGGCATGTTTGTTGTGGGGTGTTGGTTTTTTTTTTTCCCAGCATGTTTTTGTAACATCCACTTGGCAGCCATTTGTACAAACAAGGGCATATCTGCCTTTTCAATGACTCCATTAGCATTAATGGCAGTCACACACAGAGAGCAAGAGAATGTATTCTTCCAAGGATGCGTGTTCTCTTCAGGAAAAGGTTGCCAGTCATGGAGTTCATAATTCATACTCTTGTTTCGAGGAAGGGATTAAATGAAGATTTTGTAACAGAAACTTGACTCTCATTTTGTCTCTAACTTCAAAATTTATCCTAGCAATGCCCTTGCTTATTGTATTTTTCTTTTTAAAAGGGGGAAAAATGAAAAAAAAAAAAAAAGAAAAGAAAAATCAAGTCAGTATGGTGGTAAACTGCCACACTATGTCTTAAATTTCATGCTCAAAAAAAGGAGATCTTTTCATAAAGGCAGTGCAATTCAGCCACTGGAGCAGAGAGGCTTCATTCCTGGGCTTCATTCGCATCACAGTCACCAATTCATTTCATGACTAATTGAGTGGACTGTTGCATGAACATCGTATTCAGTTCTCAATTTAAGGGTGAACAAGAACACCAAGTTCCTTTCCTCAGTTGCTGCACGCAGTCAGCTGTTCTACTTCTCTAGAAGGTGTAGGGGAAATACGGTAGGTTTATTTTTGGCAGGTGAAATAGGTAATTTCAAGTAATTTCAAGTCTGTAGATCATACAGAGACCATAAATTTTTTAATCATATTTAAAATAATTTCAAACAGAAAGTGTTTCTTGTGGTCCTTGGGAGCAGCCCATTCCACGTATCTGAGTCTAGATGCAAACGTTCAGTATCCACACTCCATTGCTGACCAAAGTGACAAGACTTCAGCTGTCTAATGATTCTCTTCTTTCAATTTTTTAACCAAGGAAAGAGGAGTGGAAGGGGAGACCACCTTACACTGAGATATTGGAAAACCTCTACAAAGGAGCCCACCCAGAGCTACAAGCTGGTTATACAAATTTCCTAGTTACATTCAAGTCACTTCAATTCTGCTAGAGTACACATCTAAACTAGGTCTCCCACCTGAGAAAGGAGTGTCTTGATGACGAGGTGTTAGGGAAGGAGTGGGGTAGGATATACACCTCTTGAGAAACAGAGAAAAAATAAAGCCACCCTGAAATATTCCCATATGGCCTGGTGAGAAATGAGAAGAGAAAGGAAAAAGAAGCACTCATATCTTCCTTCCTACTTCTAGGCTGCAGAGGGTGTTTGTGTGTATGAACAGAGTAATTGCCTTTTAACCTCGGCGTCCCTGTGTAAAGAAGTTCATGTCAAGTTGATTTTCTGTGGGCATTTCATGCTGCTCCCTGAAAAGTAGCTATTTCTATGAATACTTGTGCCTACAAACGCACCCAGGAATTCACAAGCCTCCCAGTAGTTTAAGCCACTAAAGTCATAACTTAGTATTGCCTCATCCCTTCACCACCTCTCCCTTCCTATTTACACAGCCTGTTAAAAACATAAGTATATATCACAAATACATTTTGGTAGTCTTCATAGTGTGGCCAATGGAAGCAGGCAACCCAGGCCTGCACAGCTATGTAGCATTCCATACAGCACTGTGTGGGTGTTATTGCCATAATATATATGTTTAAGCCATGGAACAAATACAAATTAGTTTAAGAGCTCCAAAACACTTCAGTTCATGGTACACAATGCCCAAAAGAACTGAAAACAGTGATCTCTTTTTATTGATTTCTATTAGAAATTAACTTAAAACTATTATTCTACATACCTGACTCAGTTCTGAGAGAAAAAATAAGGAGTGGTCCAAACATTTTTTTCTTTGGATTGTTCTTTTTTTTTTTTTTTCCTTAGTCTTCTTGCAACTCAGAGATAAAAGGTTTATGCAAAGGGCAGGGAGGATAAAAAACAGGTGCCCCTTCAAGAATCCAGTATCCCACAAGGCACAGTCCCTGTCACAGAACAATTGTGAAACTTCACTTACCAACAGTTTCTAAAGCTGATATCTTCATAATACCACTGAATACACTCTGTCATGCTCCCAGTCTAAACTGTTCTGCATTACACAGCAATACCACAGCTATATACTATACAGCCGAATAAAAGTCTGCAGTTGAAATAGCTTTGTTTGCTGCAATGCTGTATTATCACACATGACTGTAGCAGGCAACATTGATTTTTAAGCAATGGCATTGATTACAACTCTTATTTTTAAAATGCTGGCAGGATACAGCCCTTAGATAAGTACTTTAAGACCATATTTGAATTGCATTTCCCAGCAGCTCTCCTTTCTTTACAGAGACTATGTAATAGAATTACTTGTAATTCTACTGACTTCAGCACGTATTGAGGATTTACACCAGCACGATTTCAGCAATATGAGCTTTTAGTACTTCAAACTTACACAACTATAATATACTTCAGATTTTTTTTATTATTTTTTAATGCAAAACCTTCCCCCCCTGCCACTAGCTAAGAAAGATGCTTGTTTGCCTGAGAGATAAATTTATTAAATTGAATTTAGCCTTTTAGAGCATATTTAGTCAGGGATTTCTGTTCCCTGAAAACACAGGCAGATTCTTCACATACTGCTCTAAGTCACGCAAGAGTCTACAAACAAGTAAGCTAAACCACTCTTGGAAGAGTCCTTTATATTTAATACATTGGAGGGAAGGAGCAGAATTAAAAAGGAAAAAATCAACCTCAAACCCAAAGCATATCCTTGCACCTACATTTTAAATTATATACTTGAGAGTATAAAATCATTACAGAGTTTGTATGCTCCGAAGCAGTCCTCCAGATTTATTGCCACATCGTTTCTTGACCAGATTCCCTGGGGTGCTGCTTATTCCATTCCAAAATTAACTTTCAAATACCTCTCCAAGATTTCTCTCCAGATTGTGCTTTATTTCTCATATCCTTAATGCCTCCCAAGTTGGTAAACATCTCCTAGTCATTTTACTGCTTTACCAGCTTCATCCCAATATGCAAAGTGGGTTTCTTGCAACAATGCACAAGGACCATACTTTTCTATATGTATGTCTGGCTTCTTCCTGCCACGAAGGCTGCTGAGTGCACCAGTGCTTTAACCTGTGCTGATCTATC
This sequence comes from Forpus xanthops, assembly GCA_032466535.1. Lineage (NCBI taxonomy): Eukaryota > Metazoa > Chordata > Aves > Psittaciformes > Psittacidae > Forpus > Forpus xanthops. The sequence goes on from JASSUY010002031.1 coordinate 9,165, forward strand.
TGCAGATCCACAGAACATGTTACACAAGTAGCAATATACCCTTTTCCTCATACAGCGACTGGAGGAAAAACAAGAATTGCCAGTCTTTGCCTTTCTTACCAGAAACCCTTTGTTTCATTCTCAGGACTTACAAACACCAGAAATGTAAAATCCTGAAGTACACAGTGACCTTTACGGCACGTGTTACAATAAAGCAAGATTTCATTTCTGAGCCCTGGTTGGAGCTTTTCCCCTAAATTGTTATTAGTCACTTCTGCATTTGATGGACTTACCATTATGGATAAACTGTATTTTACTTTCCTCACTGGTTTGTTCAGAGAGTTTTGATTCTACCAGCTGACTCAGGCTTATTAAAGTAAGACAGATTTCCCTCTCAAGAGCCAGACTTACAGCCAGGGTCCAGAGAAATCCAGCAGAAACACAAACTGAAGATGCATCCATTAGTCAACCACTTGACATAGTTCCTATAATTTACCAAATAAAACGCATTTAGGAGAGATAAGTGACATAGCACACTTACTACCTTTAAGGCCTATTTTGTACTTCAAGCTTCTCTTTTCAATCTTCATTCATGGATTTCCCCCTGATTAAGTGCAAACCAGCCCTAAGATGAATAAATGCCATAACTGCTCTATCTCCTTCATCTATGTAAACTGAATTAACAGGGCTTACAGAAAGCCACATGAGAACCAGCAGCAAGCACCATAGTCCTCCAGAACTTTGAAAACTTTCTGCATTTGATTCAGGAACAGTCCACACAAAAGTGACTTGCCCTCTTCCCACCATGGGGCAAAACCAAAATTTCCACACAATAAAAGCAGTAAAGCAGATTGGCATAGGATCACCACAGTGGAATTGTCACTTCCCCACAGGTCCCTCATTTCACTGCCATGTATGCTTATAGACTTACTTTTCCTAGGAGAACACAATTTCTCTCAGCACTATTACACTATGGAGAGCTGCTGAATAGTTTTGCTTCAGCCACTTGAATTTGTCCCATTGCCCTGTTGCTAACTGGTTGGATTTCTTCTGAAATCACCAAAGTTCCTTTTACTGCAAACTAGCTACCAACCACCTTTGCATTATACACATAAAAGAAGGCTATTAAGAAATACATTGCAGACACCTTTTAGTGGACTTCTGCCTCCCTCTAATTTGACGTGGAAGAGAAATGCTATTATAATAAGGAACAATTATAACAAGAAACATCCCTGCAAAACCATGGTTCTTAGTACACTTTATCAATTCACAGTTCTATCCTCTCATCCATTTAAGAAAATAAACCTCACAACTTTGTTTTCTTAAAACCTGACAAGCATACATAATTATTAGGTGCAGTACTTGATTGTACAGATTTTTTTTTCCCATGGGTGTTATTCTTTTTACTCCAGTGTGCCCACGACAGCCAGTTCCACATATTTTTTGGCAATGCTGAATATATTCTAGTAAATAAATATTCTGTTCAAAGTGAAAGTGGATACAGATGCATGGATTTTGTATAATAATCTGAGATGAGTAACTGTGTGTTATAATCTGGGCTCAGTGTTGTTTTCAGCAGCGGCATTACTAGCCACAGAAGCTGAAGCTCTCCATCAGCAATACTGCTCCTTTTTGGCCACACACCCACATCATTGCCTAACAACAAATCTGCATGAGCAGAAATAAAATCTGTCAGGTTCTTCAAAGACACAGATCATTATCTTGTCATGCACTCATTTATCTAGGTTATTACTAGTAAAAGTTGCAAGATCAGAAGTTTCCATTACATAGCTACATGCCCTTGGTTGTGTAGACCAAGCACAGGGCCAACTGCCTCTGGCTGGAGAACAACCCTAGAAATTTGCCTAACTGTTAAAAAGATGGAAAGTGCAAGCTACCCTGCTCCCTACCAGCTTTAAGTTGTGTGAGTGGTTCCTGCGTCACACCTGCTAGCCAGGTCCACAGGTGCAAATCCACAGTTTCTCTCACTTCCAGTGGCAGTAGCCTGTCCAATTCCATCAGTGGCTGCCACTATATTTTATTGTGCTCTGGCCAATGTGGCCTGAGAGGATGCATTTTAAAACCACAGGGAATGATTTCTTTTAGTTAGACTTCTAAATGCTGGAGCAGTTCTCGCTATGTGCAGTTAGGAGTGAATCGTGGTTTTTCTGTGCACAGGATGAAAACACTCTTCTGTTAATGAAGGTGGCAACATACCAGCGCAAACGATTTTCCATTAGCACACAATCAAACCTTATATTGCTTACAGAGGGGAAACAGATTCAGGATACTGTCTGAGACTAAAAGGAACTTTTGACCACTGGTGGGGAAATGAAACTGAGGGAAGCGCATTTGTCATCTGTTGGTTTCTATAACCTCCAGCTCATCTTGCTGCAATGTAGCAGAATAAATCTGTGCATTTATGGATTTCATTTAAAAGCTGAGGAGAAAAACCCAACACATTTGAACAACCATAGTTGTACTAAGCTGATTCACTGAACAGTTTTACTAAGCTAATTTAAGATGGAATAATGCAATGAACAAAATTGAGTGAACCGTTACAGTTGAATCAATAGGTTCAAAGGATCAGATCACTAAATTAATACAGCAACAGATATCCAAATCAGCTCACAAGAAGAATAAGCTTTCTAGCTCACATGAAAAAGAATGGTTTTGGATTCATTCTATATAGACAGGATTTAAAGGAAGACCCAGCTCCCCTTTAACACAAGGCCACAGCCAGCACTAGCTTGTATGTAGCACATAAACCACACTTGTAAGGAACACAGGCAACTGCTGAGTACACTGTTTCAGATTTCAAGAGGCAATAAAATATAGGTGAGGAAACAAAGCCAAACAACCAGCAGCAGGTCTGACCTCCAACTTGAGTCAAGAGAAGTTCCCTAACACTGGGGTGGTAGGCTCTGTTTCTTGACCTTTCTACTGTCTTATTTCTTGGTCTCTAGCTCACAAAGAAGCCAGAAAATCTTGGCCAGTTTGAAATGCATGAATTTTCTTTTAGCAGTCACTCAGATTTTTACCTCTTCATTTCTTCTTCATTTTCCCACCAGTGAAAAGTTTATCAAGAATTCTCTTGCAAAAAGTGTGACTACCTCTAGTAGTTTGATAGTGATGTTTAAGTTAGAACAGAATCCAGCCTTCTTTATCACATTGCTCTAAAAAAGACAACAGAAATGTAAAAATGTTTATGATTTAATGATCACCCTCATAGATAAGTGAAACAAACTGGTTCACTACATAAGTACTGAATCTGTGGGCTCAACCCAGGGATAGCTTCGAGCCTGGGCTTTGGGCTAGTTTCCTTTCCACCACCACCCTGGTTGGACTATTGCAGTCCTCCTCCAACAGTCGCAGCACAACCCCTGGCTCCATAGTGAGATCCAGAGAAGCCAACACAGCTCTTGGGGCCAGCTTATTGCAGCAGAGTGGCTGCACCACAAAAGCTGTACTGGAAGCTCAAGTTCCACCCATCAACAGCCATTCATGGCCACAGGTCCAAGTCTCAGTTCTGTAATCATTCTTTATGCATTTTGACTAATAGACAAATAGCTATTAATGAAACTATCAGGCTACTGGTTTCACTTGTTATTTTAAGACAAAGAGGCAGTTTTATTCCTTTCATGACATTATCTGCTGACAAACAGTGCAAACAATTCACAAAAGAACAAAGGTTCCCTTTGCATGTTTGCAAGAAATCTGCCTTTCAAAAATAAGTATTTTCTGGAATAAAAATGCAGCAAGATCCAAAATAAGTACCACTCTTTATGTGTAAAAATCAACCCCAGAATGCCACAAACCAAAGCAAATGCTAGTAGGAACCATCTTCCTTCTTCAGAGCTGAGGAAGTCTCAGATGACTTGTTATCTGGGGAGATGCAACTCCTTGTTAAGGAATCACTAGAAACTGCTGATGCAAAACCAAAACCTTTACATAGCTGTACCATCATCAGAGCTTTAAATAAGCTGACAGGACTTTGGATACACAAAGAAAAGAGATGTACCAAATAATAAGGGTTCTTTTTAATAGTTTCTCTGTTCAAAAGCACACATTGATTTGCTGATCTATTTTATTTTAACAAGATGGTTGAGTTCATTACTTCTTACATGAATAAAAGCAGCACATTGCCTTCCTGCTACAAAGACAATAAATAACATTAAGGGAGTTATATGAGAGAAGGTAGAGTAACTTTACAACAGAAAGAATCTCATAATGACAGGATACAGGATAATAGTCTCGAGGTAACATCACAATAAAATTTACAGGTTTTATGTAATACCCTTTTAGATTGATTTTTCTACATTCCAAATGTTCCCATAACTATCTTTTGACATTTCTCCTGCAAAGCTGGTTACACCATCCATAAGCAATCCGTGTCTACCTGGCATTATTATTTTAAAAGCAATTTCTTTCATCTCCTTTCAACTAAGACTTATGTTAAACCTAATTGTCAGTTACCACACTCCCTTCTAAGAAAAGAAAACATGATTTTCAACCATTTGAAACCCGTCTTTATTGTAAACTATGGTATAATCATAATGCCTGTATACGCACATTATAGGAATATCTTAAGCAGAAGGAAAAAAAAAAAAGTGGGTGCCAGTTGTGTTCTTGGTGTCTAACTTCAAATGTTAACGCACAGATGAGCATATTCTTATGATAACATCATGTATATTACAAACAGAACTACCAGCAAGAGGCAAAAACGGTACTAGTTGCTTGCTTATGATTCATAAAGTGGTTAACAGAGAAGGAACATTATTCGTGCTGAGTGCTAATTATTCATTTGATAATCTCAATTTATAGTACAATGAAACATGGGGTTTAAAAAAAATGACATCTGGTTTCTTTTTAAATGTATACGATTTCTGACTTCAGGAGCTGCAGTTAAGCAGTGCTGACAGTGCTACAACATGTAATACTAAAGCCTTTGGTTATGCGAACTTGAGCCATTAAACATCAAGAAGAAGTGGGTTGGATATATATCCTGAATAATGTATCTCCTGTCTTCCTATTCTAATCTATGTAAAAAGCAATTTAAACTTTCATGTAATTGATTTTGATCAGTCATTCAAATAGCATAACGCACACAAAATTATATATTGCAAAGATCCACATATGTGATAGAAGTGTTCTTTGATCTCCACAAGAGAAGGTGTCTCAAGAGGGAAGCTCAAGGAGATACAAAACTACTACAGGCAAAATGGCAACTCCTCTTTTTTCTCAAAAAAAAAAAAAAAAGAAAAAAAAAAAGAATAAAACACAGGCAAAAAAAAATATTCTTTCTTAAAGCACAGAGTTAGAATGGGATGTATCTGCATTATGCTGGTCAATACCTAAAGGATACATTTTTGTTACATATTAAGCATTAAAATAAATAAGTCTCATTATGAAGGTTAATACTGGAATGTATCGGATATATGACTTTTATACATAATTAAGTCATCAAATGGCCCAATATACAAGAGCTTAATATCCCTTTGAGCAGAAACTGCTGGGTTTAGTACAGTTAATGAAATTGTGATTGATCTTTTTAAAATAGGTCACAGTGTATTCATATCAGCATAAAGTTGGAAGGGGTTATGTCTCTGGTTAAAGTTCCAATTAGGACTAGTGACTCCAAGAGGAACCGTAAACACTAAGCTGCTCATTGGACAAGCAAACACATGAGGAAATAGCTAAGCACTGTCAGGGACAATTTATACCTCAGCAGTTTCCTAGGGATATCAACATACGATTTCTGTTTCCACTTCCAACTGCTTTCACCTAGACTGCATTCTCTGATACGCCTCAGTCTTCCACCCCTGCCTTGCCACAGTTCTTCATTGTGTTCCTCTATCATTGCCTGTCAGATAACTGGAAGCATCTGCTGCCCAGGACAGGAGCTGTCATCTTTGCTATTTCTCTACAGCACTACAACAAAGCAGCCTGATGTCTGAACCAACAGGATTATAATGCCTTCCATCCCAGAATACAGGATTCACTTCCCCCATGGAGTTTAGATAAATGGTAGAAAAAGCTGCATTTCTGCCAAAAATGAGGGCACTGTGTTAAGCTTAACACAGCTCTCAGTGTTAAGACAGGGTGATATAAATATTTGAGGGAAACTAAAAAGTTTTGACAATAATTTTGCATTTGCATTTTTGATACACAAAGAGCAGCACATGCTGCTTATAGCCTGGAGTCAGGCAGTGTAAGTAAGGCTGTCAAGAACAAAAACAATAATGTAAAAAAAATTACCTCTCTCATGAAAAGGTATCCAAACAACTTCCAATATCAATCTTATTACTGATGCACCTAAAAAGCAAACTGGCGTTCTTTCTCTCTGAGACGAAGTTTACAGGAATCACTGGAATTTGGCCAAAGATCAAGACTAAGTGCAAATTAACTGCAGCTTTTGGGGTGGATTTGGACAAATTCCTATTTGTGTCCTATAGATGCCTTATGGAGGAAAACATTATTTTTTCTAGACAGTTCACTGTCAGTGAGATATTCCTACAAAACTCAGACAGTCTTAAGCTAATGGCAGACAATTTAAGCAGGAAATAGGGCAACTCAGTAAACCATGCCAGCAGGAATCACAGCAACCTCACTTAGTTTATGAAATGTGACGCAGTAGCAAGCCGAGAACAATGAATAATATCAAGAAGAGCTGACGAACTAAAATGCTTTCTGATGGTACAAATAAATCTAACATGAAAGTTGAAAAATGTTGGCTGTAATTTACTTAAATGCCACTACTTAAAGTTTGTTCAAACTCATTTAAATTAATGGTGGTTATCTCTGGATGAAGCAAATAATTAAACAAGGTACACTCATGTCAAAACCTGCCTTAAGTGGAAACACAAATAGATGTTGTTTTAACCTCTTTGGAGAATATATAGTCATGATTCAGCTTATGATTCCTAATATTATCTTTTTATTTTTCCCTCCTCTTGTTTGTTAGATTAAAGCCTGCTCTTACATCATTTACCATGGAGTATTTCAGTAGTAACTGGTGGCATGTTTGTTAGAGCAATGTTACAGATTATGCAACATTTTTTCATTCCTAGATTTTGCTTTGTGCTTTTGCAGTAGCCTAGAATCCCCATATGCTTTATCTTTAAAAAGACACAGAGTTCCCTGAATGGTGCCCCAGAAGACAATACTATCCATGCTTAGCCTGGAGAGACAGATCTCTAGAGGTATTTGGGGTCTAAAATGACCCAAATGAAATTGTTCTAAAGGTCACCAAGGAGCACACAGGCATCAATGAGCCAAATACTGGGCAGTTTCCATTGCCTGAAACTTGTAATGAACAGCCCTGCAATCAAGCAATAGTAAAAGTTGGGTTTTTTTTTTTAACTGATCTGCATGGAAAGGTAAATACCAGCTTGTACATTTCCAGAAAGAGGATCCCCTTTAGTACCATACAGAATGTCCAATTCAACAACAGCATGTTAGAAAACTGAAGAAAATACGAGAGAGTTTGTTTACAGGGTATACCTTGAACCAGTGTGAAGAGCATGCAGAGAAGCTCCCTTTGGCTGAAACTTTGCTCAGACAGAAACTTGCGGCCTTGATCTCTCCCTCACTCCTTTCAAGGGCTCCCAAAAACAGTAAAGCAGAGCCATCTGGCTAACACACTTCCTTCCCACACATCTTTTTCCCTCAGCCCCTGCACGTTACACTTTGGAACCTGCCATCCCTTAGACCTCTCGGCTTGAAAACGTGACTTTACTGCAAATTTTCCCTTTCATCAGTTGCTTTAAACAGAAAGGATGCAGTGATCTAGTAGCCCAAGCGATGCTGACAGCCAGTATAGTATGGCATCTTTAATCATCCCCAAAGACAACTTCATTATGGGCATCTATAACTTGATGACCTTTAATACACAAGTCAAATCCTTCTGTTCTTTCAGGATAAGCAATAGTAACTGCATATCAAACATCCAAGGTGAATGAAAAAATAATTAAAGCATTTGCAAACCTAAGAAGTGAAAAATAAGTAGCTTATTTTAAAAATATGAGTGATCATAGTAAAGAGCCTTTATTTCTTCACAAATTGTAACAGTTAAAACCAAGAAAAGTCATCCTGAAACCAGTACTAATGTGGCCATCGCTCACACTTTATTTTCACAAGTGTAAATCACAGTTGCATAGGAAGCCATTTGCTTCTGTTCATATTTTCAGCCAACGTGGCATACCAAGTCACCAAATGAGAGAAGGAAACAAGATCGCTCAACCAGTTACCCAAAATAGATCTCTCATTTAAGATACATAGTTTAACACGCAAAATACTTCATGTTGTTAGGTACTTTAGGCAGCAACACAAATTCTTTAACAAATTATGAAGTGCATAATGCATAACAGTGGTCAAATAGATCCTACAAGACAAAGAACCTTTTATTGGCTCTTGGTTCTAGATGCAGGAAGTAGACTTATGGTCAACCAGTGTTTGGCCACAGTAAGGTTCACTGTGAAGCAGTTCACAAAGCATATAAGAGAATTTCTAAATGCATTCCTCAATATCATTTTATAAAGCTGGTGGGAAAAACCAAACCAAACCAACAACAGAAAACCCCAAACCACACAAAAAAACATCTTCAGAAGACAATGTGAAAACTTTCCCAAAAAAAAAATAAAAAACAAAATAGAAAAGAGGGAAACTAGCATATTTTTATTAGAAGGAGAATAAAAGTACGTTATATTCGCACCAAATTATCCCTAGCCATAAAGCATATCCAAAACCAGCTCTGCTCCTTATGGACTCAGTGCCAGTACATCCCTAACATATCTGTGGAGTCCCAGAGAAACTATGAAAAGGTAAGTCTCGTAGTCACAGGCCCAGAGCTTATAAAACTAATGTCTTCCAAGAAAGTGCCCTTTATTTTGTTTTCCACCAAAGAAATGCTATGTAATTTAAGGGAATTTACCTCCGGAGGAGGGAAAGGGAAAATAAAAAATAAAAATTCAGGCCTGTAGTTTAAACAGAAGAGGCAACAGTAACACGAGGATGCTGGGAAGGAAATTTCTGAATGCTTATTCATAAATCCACAACTAATCTTCTTGGGGTGAATACTCCTTCTGCAAAGGAATAAATAAGTCAGAACTAACTTCTGAACAGTGGTGTTTTGAGGTCTATGTCTAAAATCACTATCCAAACAGAGCTCTGCAAGAGGTTACATCTTGCAGTCCAAAACAGGATGCTTTGTAATGGAATATTCTATGAAATTAGATACATGTCTGAAAGCAGCATCATGTATATCTAAGCCACAGCAATATAGAACCAGCTTTAGATATTGAAAAACCAGAATACAGCAGTATTTTGCTTCCAGAATTCAGAATAATTTTTAGATGTGGCAGTTTTACTATCCGGACATTTCATAACTGCCCTTCAAAACCTTATTACAACTACATATTTCAATAGTCTTAAAATAAATAATGCATCATGAGCTAAGTATTGAAATAAACATTTCATCACTTTATGCATCATCAACCTCATTTCAGCGCATGGTAGGTCATCAACATTTTGACTCACTGCCCCATTTCTGCCGTGCTAAATGCGTAAGTACTACCTATCTTAGATTAGTTTCACATGGACATCCCTTATCAGGAAGGATAGGCAGAACATTGCTGCAGACACTTGGATGTTCCAGCAATATTTCAGTGGTTTTGGGGGAGAAGAGGATGCAGGAGGAACACCACAATCAAGTATTTGGCTTGCTCTTAATGCAGAACAAGGAGGTTTGCATGACATTCCGTACAATGCTTTCAAACATGTATGGTCAGTTTGAATTTATAGGTTAAGAAAATAATTTTTTTTTAAAGTGCGAAAGCTTAGCTCTTCTCTAACTCCCTGAGGTAATATTATGTTTTAATATTAGGAGGCTTGCCTTGACAGGAATACAGATAGCAAAATTGAACAAGCCATTCAGTATCTGTCCATTCATTTCCCCTTTCTGAAACCAAAATAGCAATACTTCTATTTTAATCATATTAATACCTATCAAAAAATGCTTGGCATTACAAATATAGATAGCTTTTGTCTTCTAAATTCTTCCAATTTATTCCAATTTATTATTAGTCTTATTAGGTTTACAATATGATTTTAATGATTTTTCCAATATAGCTTTACCTATTTCAAGTAAAATCATCATTTCTGGTGACCATCCATTTACCTCAAGAGAAATAATTTTCTGTCTTTAAAGGTTCATTTTTTCCCCTCCTAATTCCCAGGAAGGAGTCATCACATAACTACATGGACAAACACACACAGCATGATCATGTGAAGCTTAAAGGTGAAAAATTCACTTTGCTCCAATATATTTCATAAGAAACATTCTTCCAAGTTAAAAAAAAAAAAACAAAAAAACAAAAAAACAAAAACAAAAACAAAACAAACAAAACCAATAAGTAGAATGAAAAGTTCTCTGTCCAAAACAGCACCTGAAACTATGCAAGCCCTCAAATGAAACAAAGCTAGGACATTTTTAGTTTATTTCTATTCATGCTATTTCCAGGTTACCATATGAACATTCAAGGAGAGCTAAGAAAAAAACATTTAGCACCTTTTCCACTAGACCTATGTAATCTCTTTCTAAAGGAGTCCTAAGGACAAGTATCAAACACCTGGTCAGTAGTGATCATCAGCAACTCAGGAAAGACAGATTGAATATAGTTCTGGATCATCACCAGAGTATCACAAAACAACTAACAAAGATTTCATCTCTTCTTTCTAAGGTAGATGGTGAGACTGCTTTAGCATGTATATGCCTTCCTTGCATTTGATAGTGGTAATTTAGGCATGGACTTAGAACAAGCCAAAGGATTTCTTAGTTAATTATCTTTCTAGTGATTGATGAGAATCAGATGCCTTGTAATAATGCTGCTATTACTAGCTTGATTGGTTGCCTTTGATACTGTTACAAAAACATACAGATTATCTCAAATCTGATTTATCTTGTTCAGAAAATAAATTGACTTCCTTAGAGTAGGAAGGCCTCAGAGTTGAGTCACCTACACACCCCAGCAGGCACCACTTCCTTTCAAATGGCAAATCAAGCTTCAGTAAAGCTGCTCACTCTCTCAGTTCTTCCCACCACTGGCAGGAAGGATTGGGAGAGGTGAATTCAAGTTGAGTATTTTTCCTTTTGTCCCAGAATTAAACATAGGGAACATTTTATATTTACTTTTGAAACTTAACATCATGTTGAATTTTTTTTTTTTTTTTTTTTTAAGTGCAATGCCAAATGAAATGGTCTGAGCTAAACGATGTATGTCGCTTCCCTCCCACCCAAAACACTACATGCAGTCATCTCACACAGACTTTTGGTTGACTCAGTCATGCATTTTCAGGGGAGGGAAGGCAAAATTAAGACAAAAAAAAAAAAAAAAAACAAACAAAAAAAAAAAAAAAAAAAAAAAAGAAACTGTGAGAGAAAGACAAAGACTTTGGTGCAGTGCCTCATTTTTCCTTGAGAGGTTTCATTCTTTCCACTTCAGATGTTTTTTTTCTCATAGTCATATACCAGTGGGTTTTGCATACTGACTCTTGTCAACTTTATGGCTTTACCTCATCTGTCTTGCACAATTTACCTCCGGAGTAGTGTCCATGCAGGTGAAAATGAGGCAGCCACCTTTCAGGTAAAACTAAGGGAGCCACAGTGGACTGGTGGACGACAGCCAGAGGCAGCTGTACTCCTCCAAGAAAAGGGACTGAATCAGTGAGTTTCAGCCATCACATTTCAGCAACAGCCCAGTCAGCTTTTCATACCACCTGCACTTTGAACATGGACTTTCCCACCATTACCTAAACTTTCATCACCTCAAGACTGAGGCTGTTATAGCACATCAGGATGGGATACCATCTGAGAATCACTGAATGGCTGAAGCAGAGTTGGATACCTCACTGCCACTCGCTGTTGTCGGTGCTCAAGTAACAGCTCTGACTGCACTCAACTAGCAGCTAAAGTTGAAGAATGCTGATCAAGATCTACATTCCCCTACAAAGCAAAACCCCATCTTTCAAAAGAAAACTTTTGGTCCATCTGTCATGTTCCTATGACTGTGGTCAGCCAAAATGAGCAAGCTTAATGCTGCTTCCACATGCTCCACATATACGTGTGCCCACATGGGCATCCTTCAGAACTTGCTTCTTGCCCTAGGAAATTTCTGGCTCAACTGCAGAAGAAAACTATACAATAAGGCTTTGCAGAAAGGAAGTTTGCATTTTCCATAATAAAAGAAAAATACAAAGGATTTTCTTGAAGTGCTTGTTAGTTGAATTCTTATTGAAATGATTACTGCCATGGTGCTTAGAGTTTATTGTACTATTCCTCAGAGCTTCACACAAGTGTTTCATTTTAAATCTAAAATAAACAAGAGTGCCTTAAACTATGTCTACTGCTAACATCCAGTTTAGATGCATGCTAATACATTCTTTTGGGGGTTCTATCAAAATATAAAATTCCTGGTAAAACAAATTTGATATTTAATGCAGAACTATTTCAAGAAAATCTTCCAGTAATGCATTTGGTTCTTCTGCTTCCTTCCTGGTAAAAACCAAGCCCTTTTTATAAATAGAGACATTTTGGATGGAAGGCTGAGGAGCTACAGTGCAACAGTGCCATCCCCTGTCTGTAACAGTCATTGTCTCTTTCCCAGAGAAAACAAGGATTAAAATGCTCCACCAGTGCCTGCTGTATCAAGATGGAAGGTTACTGAAGAAAAGCAACATGAGTGCCATGTGCACTGCATCGTAGTAATGTTGCTGGAGAATTTCACCATATGAGCTGAGTTCTGAAGGAAGCTTCTTTCTAGCTAGCACCATCAAATTTGTGTCAAAAAAAAACTTGCAAGAGATTCCACAAATTTTACATTTATAGTCAGTTTTCAGGATATTATCCAGCATGCAGTCTGGGGGAGGGAAAGCAATTTATGTCTTTTTGTAGTAAGCAGAAAGAAGGAAATTCCCACACACTTCTAGACATCCCTGAAGAAAATCTGTTCATCTCTACTACTGCTTTGCATGTGCATTCCTGTTTCTAGGAAGCAAGGAACACTCGGTATTAAGTAACTGTCCAAGCACTGTACCAGCTACAACACCTCACAGCTCAACATACAGTTTAAAATTTTAATTAGAATGGAATACTGCAACACAAGCCAGTAATCTAAAGAAATATAGGAGTAAACAAAGGTATGTCCAAAAGTATTTCTCCCCAGAATTTTGGAGACTGTTGCACACCCAATTAGTATATTTCATTTACAGAACTGCCAGGGGAAACTTCCATTCGTTAATAACACAAGCAGGACACATTTCCTCTGACAAGTCCTTTTTTGTCTGTTTTAGATGCTAACTTTGATTCTTTCAAAGGTAATAGAAGAAGAAGAAACTGAAATTAAACAACAGGCTGACCATTAATCATGAACAGTTACCAACTCAGGTGCCATCTGTGCTTCCTTCTCTAAAGATTAAAAAAAAAGAAATAATACTAAAAGAATCCTATGCTGAAATCTATGTGTGCAAGGGGGGGGGGGGGGGGAATAAAAAAAAAACCAACAAAAATAAAAAAACACCTCCCAAAAAACCCATGGCTCACAATTAGTTTATTGCACTGTTAGTGCTGATTTCCTAGACACATCTCAGTTAAATGCAATTAAAGCCAGTGCCATTCGCATAACCTCTTCCAATCTTCTTCCAGTATAATACTAAGTCAGTCCTGTAAAACTAGAACAGGTCTACCTTCTAAAGAGACAGAAGTCTTTATTACATGCTGTCAATTCTCCAGTACAGTCTACCATATGATTACTTTAGAGGAATGTTAAATCTTAGATCTCAGATGTTGTTTACCCCCTATTACCATATTTCAATGAAAATAACTCAAAACAATCTTTAAAGCAGCTGCAAGACTGTTTTGTTTTCATATCACCTTGTTCCATTGAACAAGTATCAGGAACTAAGCCTGTTAAGTCATTGGAGTTCAAAGTATTGCCTCTTCCATTTAGTCTCTTGAGAAACTGTGCTGCAACATAACTGCAGGTTTTGCAGATCTTATGCAGCTACCATGTCAATTCTCTTGCTTCATTAGAAATAAATTAAATGTCAATGACCTGCTCCTCCCTTGGTTTATTCGCACTCACACTGCCTCTTCTTGTGGAGACCAGTGATGCAACTTCACTGGGGGCTGGTCATCCCTGCCAAGCCAGGTGACACGTCTTTTTCATGTTTCTTCAGGGCAACAGAAGAAAAATGTACCAGGAAAAGCAAAAATTAAACTATACTCTTCAATCACTGCTGTCCATAGAATACTTCCAGGAAACCTCAGCTTTCTTTTTTTTTTTGGTCATGGGTCATTGTAGTAAAATTAATTCCTAGATAACCAGCCAGTGTGCCAGGTTCAACATGCTATTAATGCTCGAGATTCAATCTGAAGCTGGTATTATCTCAAAGCTCACAAAGCAACTCCATGTGGAATGTGATAAGAGTGACAGACACATTGCTTGGAACATTTTATTTCTTATTTTCATAAGTCTGAAATATTTTATTAGAATCCTACCTGTATTAGAAGCAGCATCTGATAGCTAATATTTGAGCTTGCAAATACAAGCAAGCTTCCACTTTGTTGTGAACAGGCTATTATAATCAAAACTAATAGAGACACAGAAGAAATCAAAATCTAACCTCTAGAATTACTAAATTGTCATTTAGCACATAGTAGTTAACTTTATCTTAGAGATCTGGTCATCTCTACCTTTTGTGAAAGCTGATGTAACCTCCTCCTCTAACATTTTTCAAATATTTTAACTATTTTCAGCTAATTGGTTTTAATTGCTATAAAAGGTTACAGTAGCAAGTGGCTCTGTGGAAATCTCAGAATAGAAAGAATTTATGATCAACCTACCCAAATAAACAGAAATCAATGACTGGTCACACTCAAGCAAGAAAACTACAGATGAACTGATTCAACTGAGAATTAGCTATGGCACCTATCCCAAAGAAGCAGGTTCATTAGTTATAATTTAATGAGGAAATATCGCCACAGGAGTCACCAGGTGGTGCTGTTCAAAATTCTTATTTTACTGGAGATACAACATCCATTCTTTGAAGAGCCACACTCTTGTTAAGCTCTCTCTGGTTTAGATATAATCTTGGAGCAGGCTTATGCTGGGAAGAAGTAGCCTTAGAAGTACTGCTGAATTTCCTGAGAGAGGCTTCTTCATGTCATACTTATGAGCACCTACATTCCTAGACTTAACTTATCGGAAGCCTTGTTTTCCTTACACTAAGAAAATTAACAGGTTTTGCCCCTAAAATACAGAAAAATTACTCCAGGCAGACCAAGCTACAGGATAAAACTGAAGAATAAGATGAAGCCCAAGCTATGTCCTAGACTCAAAAACCAGCAAATTAGTCCTACCTGGTTAATGGAATTACCTGGTTCGTTCTGAGACTCTCTTCTTCATGTGAGATTCCTTTGTACAACAGGCATATTTGGTGGTTATTACATAGAAGAGAGACCATTTCTTGTGATATGGACTAAGAATTATTTCCCTTTCAAGAGGCCTTTACATTTTCAGTTCTGACCACAAGGAGCCTAATAGTCATCTTCACGGAAGAAAACACGGAACTGGGACCTATATGGACCTACAAGTTTTCTTAATTCAGTATCATGAACCTAAAAAAATTCTGCTATAATCTGGCAAAGACATGGAAGGCCTTTATTTCTGTCTGATTACAATACTTTGAAACAACATTTGAAACTGATTTTCTTTCTATTCACTAGAAATAAAACCTCAACAACTGGAGTGGTCTGAAGTTGACATCTGGATGCAGGACCATGGAAATTCTTCTTTGGTATGTTCTGTGGTTAATGCACCATACATGACACCACTAAAAAATATCCTAAAGAATTCCACCACCTTAGCAAACAAGGGAAATCTTTCAGCAGAGAAAAGCAAAATGCAAAACATGTTCCAGAAGATCCCTTGTTATATATTCATTGCTGCTATTTGAAAAGTGAAGAAGAAACATTTCCTAAATAAACATTCATATGAATTTTATATGGGCAATTGATTTCCACACTCAGTTGATTCTGGGTAGAATACTGTGGGGTTTTTTCACTTGGTAGAATGAGGTCTACTTTAAGCCAGTTCTCAAATAGTACAATTTTCTCCAAAGCTAAAGCAATCTTTTTGGCAGAGAACTTTGACTTCAGAAGATGTCAAGATAAAGTCATCAAAAAGGAAAAGTAAAATGTCTTATGACTATAGCATGTGCCTCTCTATGTTCCATTTTTAAAACATTGTACCACGCTAGCAGCCACAGATTCTGTTCCAGAAAACAGAAAATTAGAGTTCTTACCCCAGAGTCTACTAGCAGCATAAAAAGAAAAAGAACAAAATGCCTATTCTCTGATACCAGGGTGTCTGTAAAAGAATTTTTAAAACAGCATCACAGAAAAACCCAATTCAGATTCAATTAGCAAATGCCAACCCTCTGACGGCAGTTATATTGCTCCCATGTAAAGTGTCACAGGATCTTTCCAGGCTTAAGATGAAAGGTCAAGGATTTAACTGCACATTCATTATACATGAATGTGCAATTCAAAAAGGTAAGGAAAAAAATTGCAATCATCCCTGCCCAGCACCCAAAGCCTTTTGCTAATTCATAACGTCACAACATTTCAGGTCTGGTATCTGTTGGTCTACACTGGAAATACACACAGATCCTGAAAAGCATCATGTTTGCAAGAGCTCCCTTTTTGTATCATTAAAGATACTAGCACAGAGTTACATCTGTGTTTATGCTATTTCAGTCAAGCTTCCAAGTATGACCTTTCTGCCTTGGCCAGTGGCACTATTACATTCCCCATCTTATGCCAACAACAGGAGTCTGGGGCTGCCTCAGATTTAGGAAACTCCAGAGAAGCCTAAAAGCCTTATTATTATTATTTTATTTAAAATTTTATTACAACTAAGCAAGGGGACAAAGATGAAAAAAATCAACTAATTTATTTCCTAAGGTATTTTTTTTTACCATACACAACTCACTGTCTTTTTACATATAGTTTCCCCCACCTGCTTACTACTGGCATTTAATTAACGTACTTCACAGTTTGCTGCTTGCACTACTCAGCAAGTCATGGTTTTGCTTTAAACCTCAGCTCACTCAGCTCTCTGCAGCCTCTCTTTCATGCCAACAGCAGCTCTTTTCTTTCCACTTACCCTCATTTAGGCCAATTTCAACAGTTACATGCTCAGACATTAAGAAATCCAACTGTTAAGTAGACCTAAAAAACAGGTGTCATTAAAATCACACCTGAATTAATGCTTCCAGCAATAAATGCTTTAGAAAATGGTAGGTCATCTTAATTTTCATATTATGCCAAAGCAAACTTTCAGCCCACTACTTTGCTGGGTTTTTCTTTTAAAAACAAAAGATCTATAGATAAACATATACAACACTAGATTATATGAATTCATTTCTGAATGTTCAGTGGGAAGTTAGAACAACAGTTTCCATAGAGAAAAATGCTTAGGAACACATCTTTTACAAAATCTTTTCCAGCAGGTCAATTTTCAGAACAAGATCTAGTGAGAGCTTTCTGTAGGAACAACTGTTGTCCTATCTCCTAGTTGACAATAAATAACTTCTGATGGCATGGAAAGAGCTTAAGGGCCCAATATTAAAGATCCCCAAATCCTGAAAATTAAAAAGGAGGTTGGTCTCTTCTTGACGGAAAACACCCAAGCACAAATGGAAGACAATAATCTAGCCCCCAAATAGGGGCTGTTCCTGACTGGGGAGCTGTAAGTCTTTTTCAGTGGTTATAGTCTGTGAGAAAACAAGAACAGCCCTTTATGGCAAAGCACTAAAGCAGTACATTGTTCTCCTTTTACTCTTTACAATCCTGGTTCACCAAATTACTTCCTCAGGAGCGCAAAGAGTGTAAGCTCCTAACTACACTGGAATAACAGGGGTAATTAGGTACCTTGCTATCATCTCATATTTTCAGACCTTTATGTGGTTCACAGAATAAAGTCAAAACCACTTTACAAGAGGTGCAATGCAGAAGTATTGATCAACTGGCAATACTTGCTGTGTATACCCAACCTTTAAAAGAAGTACACATCACAAATATATGAAAAGAATACTCCTAGCACTACCTCTCCATCCTAAGGGAAAGCACAGCCCACAAGCTCTGTAACCTAAAATACTGATTTTAATAGTACTCTTGATGATAATTAACAGCAAAAAAGCACTTAAATACTCTTTGAAGCCTTCATTTGTAACACCGTAAAGTGCAGTGCATAGTGTGCTATAGATACTGTTTTCCTTCCATTTTAAACAAAATTAATCCCCAACCTTCTCTTAAGAGGCTCTCAGTGCAATTATCAATCATGCTCACATGTGGATCAGCTTCAAAGCTGTCATTACATGTGCTAATTTCAAGTATTGATCTAACACTTCACATAGCCTACTCTGGCATTTAGCGCAGGTTTCAGTTCTTGTGATACCTCCTGGAAGATGAGTGGTCCTGGGTTCAGCAGTAGCAGTTATTTTTTCTCCTTCTTAGTAGCTGGTGCAGCACTGTGGTTTTGACTTTTAGCCTGGGAACAGTGCTGAAAACACCAGTGTTTTTAGTTACTGCTGAGATGTTTTAGTCTGACCAAGGACTTTCTGAGTCTCATGATCTGCCAGGGAGGAGGGAAAGCTGGGAGGAAGCAGAGAGGACACCTGACCCAAACTAGCCAAAGAGGTATTCCATACCACAGCACGTCATACCCAGGATGAAAAAAACTGGGGGCAGTTACCCAGAAGGGCTAGATCACTGCTCAGTCAGGCCGGGTATCGGTCAGCTGGTGATGAGTGGTTTCATTTTCTTCCCTTGTTACTTCTCTTATCATTATTATTATTGGTGGTAGCAGTAGTGGTTTGTGTTATACCTTAGTTACTGGACTGCTCTTATCTCAACCTGTGGGAGTTACATTCTTTCAATTCTCCTCCCCATCCCCCAGGGAGCGGGGGGGAGGGGGTGGGGTGTTAGGTGGAGGTGTGAGTGAGCGAACTGTGTAGCTAATTTACAGCTGGGCTTAAACCAGCACATGAATGAAGAATAACTCTTTGCTATGACTTTAGAAAACACAGCGTAGGATCCAATATTTAAACTCTGATGGCAATAAAAGCAAAAGCTTAAAAAAAGCTTAAACAACAGCTTTCTTTGTGTTGGGAGATGCTGGTACCTGAGCGTAACTGCAGAAGGCAACTACAGCCCTATTATTCTTTCTCTCAAACCAAATTACGAATAAAGATAGAGTCATTCTATGTTCTCCATCCACTTATCTTCTCTATAGTTCTCCAAAACACGTTAGCATGCAATTTAAGTATTGACTGCAAGGTTTGTGAAATTCATGTAACTTCAGGCAACAGAGAGGGAATGTCGTGGTTTAAGGCCCTCACGCATTTCGTGCACTCACTCCCCCCTCTTTCTTCCCCCACTCCCGGGGGTATGGGGATGAGAATTGAAAGAATGCAACTCCCACAGGTTGAGACAAGATCAATTTAGTAATTAAGGTATAACACAAATCACTACTGCTACCACCAATAATAATAATGATAAAGCAAATACAAGGAAAGAATACAGTCGTTCACGACGTATACCTGGCCCAACCAAGCCGTGCACCCCACCCTTCTAGGTCTCTGCCCTCCATTTTTACATCCTGGGCATTACATGCTGTGGTATGGAATACCTCTTTGGTCAATTTGGGTCAGGTGTCCTGTTTCTTTTTCCTTCCAGCTTCCCCTCTTCCCTGACTGAGCATGAGACTCAAAAAGTCCTTGGTCAGACCAAAACATTACCAAGCAGTAACAGAAAACACTGGTGTAATCAGTGCTGTTCTCAGGCCCAAAATAAAAAACACTGTGCTGCACCAGCTACTATGAAGGAGAAAAATGACTGCTGCTGCTGAACCTATGACAGGGAAACATAAAAAATAACCCAGAAAACAAGGCAATGATCATGTTTCCTTTTTCCTCCCCTCAAAGCAACCCTCAAAGTCAATAGCCCCAAAGAAACCAAACTCAAGAAGTGTTCCATCAAACCAGAAATCCCCAGAAAAATCTTTCCATCAAGGTGTGAATATCTACCCATAACACACTCGTCAAGAAAGCTCCTGAGGAGCAGGGAAGAATAGAGACACAAGAACCCCAGAGAAAGAACAAACAGAAGTCAGAAGACTAATTTGACCAAGAGTGTTATGAAGCAACTCAGAATCTTCGCTCTCTACCTGCTCCCCCAAAATGTAAGAGAGGTCAGAATTATCAACATGAAAATTAAACAGGGGTCTACATGTCAGACTTTGTTATATGATTGCTTCTTAAGCTCTCAACTCAAAATCCTTCTCGTGCCATAGGAGTCTTTTAAGGTAAACACTCAGCCAGGTACACACCAATTTAAATTAATATGCGTGAGGGGAAAAAAGCAGCTTTCAGCATCAAACATACTATTCGTGAATCTATCAGGAGGTGAGCCTCTTGACACCAGGTTTTCAGTTTGAGAACCTAAGTTTCAAAGATTAGGAGGGAGTGTCTGTTTCCTAAGCAGTCTGAATCAAGAGATTAGATACAATGACTCATAAACACACTTACTGTTTTCTTTCAAACTTAACTCCAAATAGTCTATCTGTACAAAAAGATTCAATACACTTTTGTGTTGTCTTTTAACACCACAGAAACATGTTGTGACTGAATCTTTTCCACAAATTGATAAGTATTAGAAGTTTGACTTCTCCAGAAGATACACAACAAATTGTCAGAGTATAATACAAAACTAAAGTTTAACAAAAAAAAAATAAAGAAAAATAAACAAACAACCCCAAATTTACCCACAGTCAGACAATGGCAACCTGAATACTCAGAGGTGGTTTTCTACTCCACAGGAAAAAAACAGAAGTAGAAATGGCACATCAGTACTGGCACATACACAATAGGTTCGTTTCCATGCAACACAATTTATGCCTCAATTATGATACCAACAAATGTTCAAATCACAACAGCTCCACCCCTGTTGAAAACACTGTTAAACACTTTTTGTATATTTGAAGCATTTATCCTGTCACTTAAGAAACTGTCTTTGCTAAGGAGTTTTACATCTATGCAGAAGTCGTGATAATCAAGTTACTGAAATTGAGCACTTTTATATCAGTAAATGCAAAAAGACAATTGAGTTTCCAAGCAACAATTCTGCTCACAGATGCTAGAGCAGGAGGGAAGAGAAACGGCAAGATTCAACAGATGGTAATAGAAAGCCACTACTTAACCAGCCATAAATTATATTTGTTTCTGTAAAGGTAAAGCAGAGCTGGAGATCTATGTTATATATCACCCAAGAATCTGTTGGTCTGGGATTTGCTTGTTGGTTTGGTTTTACCCCTTGGACATGTTCTCTGCACTGTGGAGGTGTTAGACTGCCATGCTCCCAAACCAACATCCGTTCTATCTGTGCCTTCATTTTGACAGAAGAAACACTAGTTCCCTGACATGGCCTACCTTACCAAAGGAAAACACCCTTTATGGATGGAGCACTCCATCACCCAGACTGAACTTTTCTAGTGTAGTCGTGGGCTGACTGCATGATCTCTCCAAGACTGAGCCATCTGTGAGGTCTTTTAAACTCTTCTCCATCAGACATGCCAACAATGCATGATTTTACTCCACAGCTTAGTCCAAACACCTCAGCTGCCTCATCCTCCTGCTTCCATAAGACTACAGGCTTTCTCCTGCAGAAGCAGCTATACACTGCAGTCTCCAAGGTTATCTACAGCTCCTTGTTAAACACCCCAACACTAGTAATTTTCCCATATGATCAGTGTTCTACCCTCTCACTGTGGGTAACTGGTCCTCTTTAAGCAGCTAGCAACCCTTCTATACTGAGCATGCTCTTTGACAAACTCTCTCTCTCCAATACTTTTCAAGCAGAAAGCTTGATCTAAAAAAGTATCCTTCTCTCTCTTTCCAAAGTGTTTCTAGTTCTCTTTAAAGTCTCTATTTTGTGTGCTATCTGTTATTTGCATCTAAAATGTGTGCCTGTTGAACTGAGGACAAGCAGTCAGGAGCATGGGCTTTGCATTCTTCAGCTCAGCCCAGTTACAGGCTACAGAGATGGATATAAATCTAGGCCAATTTTGTTCTAATGCTAAAATGAGCACAGATACTGTTTCTTCTGTCCAACAGATTGAAAAAGCAAACAAGATGCATAATCAGAAAAGAGAGGGCTTGCTCTGCGACATTATCTGCACAGCTTTGAAAAGCTGATAAGCACTGTAAATAATCAGTCTCCTGTGGAAGATGAGAAGAGAAATACCCCTCCTCCCCAAACACTTCTTCCCTTTTCTGAAAAGAGCAATTTCATCTTAATGTTGAGTACTCTTAACCTGTTAAGCCAGAGACTGAAATCAACAAAAGGTTGTTGATTATGTGGGCCAAGATGCCACAGGACTCTCAATCTAGCTTTACAGTCTCTCAACCAGCTGGAGTGAACATTTCTATGCAGAGCTTTGCAGTGAGAAGGCAATAATTGTCCATTATCTGTCAGGTAATGATGATTAGATTTTTAACAAAAAGGCAGTCTTTTCATTTTAAATGATGTTGCAGAGTAGCTTTTTCCTATCGCTTAACATTAGAGCAAATACTGCTGATATGAATGATCTCCCAAACACAGGGGTTTTGCAGTAGGGTAGAGGTAGCACCAGCTACATCTACCAGCTCTGTCTATAGACTAGGTGCTGAAAAAAAACCCCAAACAAACCAAAACTCAGTCACAAACACTGCATTCCCTTATTTCAAAGAGAGATATAATGGACATACTAGTATCTCTTAAAATCTCCCTCTCCCCTCCCATTTTACACTTTCTCTATGCTTTCTGAATGAAATCAGAAGTTGCAACAGAACTGCAAGGATATGCAAAGGACCTTAAGTCAGATCTCCAAAGAGGAACTATACTGACTCCAGACACAAATACACAGTCCTTACTTCTGGTAATTACAGCTTTAGACCTCAGGTTTGTTTCACACTTATGGAGACTCTTCCTCCTTAAAAACCAATAGCAGAACACAGCTCAGAGACTATGACAATAAGCCTACAAAATATTCATAGTAAATAAAGTGGGACACGGTTATTTTTTCCTTTGTTTTCTTCCACACTCTCCCACCTTTTCCTGTTTTAGAGGGGAGAAGACCTTGAAAGGATGAAACAACTATTAACACCTTCCAAGTTTTAGCTTTTCTTTGTTTTGGCATAAAAGAAGCAGCGTTAGTTTAAAACCTGACTAAAAAGTGATGAGAAAGAAGGTATGTGCTGTAACTCTGCTTACAGCCAAGCAATTGAAACAGGATTTCAATTCTCTGCTTTTAAATATGAAGTAACTATAAATCCCACTGGGAGAAGGCCATTTGCTGACAGAGATTGTAGACAGTAGGTGTTAACTACCTACTGTACATAGCCCGATAAATACAAATGTATTGAGAATTACCTTCAAAAAAAATAATAACCCAATAAAAGAATGGAATTCAAATTGACTCACTGGGGAATGCTGTAAATTAGCCAAGATAACATTTCACTCATCATAGCTTTCTTGACAGACTGGCTAGAGGATGTTTGCCCAGTATATCTTTGAAACTAAGTTAAAGTACAGTTAATATGAGACTCATTTTTAAAAACATTATATTTAAATAAGCATGCTAAAAAAAAAATAAAAATAAAAAAAAATAAACAAAAGTTCCCTGCTAATAATTGTTTATTATCCATGGCGTTCAGTTACAGAGTTCACTCCAAGTCCATTCTTCCTGCACACACACAAAAACCCTAAAAAACCCCACATTTGCTAAATCCACTTCTACAGGTAAAGAGGGAGAAAAGACAGTATATCAAATACATCCACAATGTACTTGTCACCATATTTGTTCGTTAAGTGGTTAATATTGTGATAATACCCCTTTCAGGTTCTCAGTCACTCTGATAACATAGCTCACAGCACTGGCCTAATGAAAACAACATCTATGATGCCTAAACCAGAAAACCGTATGAATAAGCTCCTATTTCTGCTTGTGGATAAAAATGCTGCAGCTAGGTGGATATAAATTGTAATACAGAGGTATAACCATCACAGAGAAAGCTACATCTCAAAAGTGACAATAAAAGGATATCCATCAGGACTCAAGGCTTGGGATTGTTTATTTTTGAAAGGAGTAAGGGTAGAAAATGAGGCAGTTGGAGAAAGCAGTTGTTTTTCTTTTTATAAACTCAGGCAGATTGCTCCTGCAACACCCTTCAGTAAGAAATCACTAACAAGAACCTCCTTCCACTAAAAGAGGCAGTGCCCCATGTCTCCTTGGTTACATTGCACAGTGCCTCTCGTTACTGTTTCAGATCTCAACTTTTTGCCCCTACAGAGATACAGGAAACTTTACAGAAACTAGTTACACACTTCCGCAATATCATTTTATAACCTTGCATCCAATAAATATTTGGTCTTTTTAGTACCACTGGTTGAGTGGCATTGATAAAAAATGAATACTGCAGCATAGTTTTCTCATCAGTCAAGCCATATAAAAGGCCAATCCAGCAATCTCCTGCTGCTGCAAGCTGTCTCAATACAGGTCTTTTTAACAAGACAGTTTTGTTCTATGAGTACACACTCCATCCAAGTCTCATCAATTAATTTGAAAAATTACATGCACGATTCCCAGCCCCTGGGAGACATGAAGCTATCGTACAACTATTCTTTAGAAATAAATTTCTTTTTGATGGAGTTGGCATGATCACTGTCAAAGCAGAAAAATAAAATTTAAGATCCTGGTTTCTTAAAGGTTTTGTTTGTTGGTTTTGAGATGTGTCCAGATTCCAATTTTAAATTTAAACACGTCAAATAACGCAAAACTAATTACTTGGTCACACCTATTACAAAGGCATCATGTTTAAAAACAAAACAAACAAATATATGCATTTTTTCCCCCACTTTCCTAAAGTTAATTATTTTCCAGGTTAATTATTTTTATGCATACAAGATCAACAGCCTTTTCAATGCCTTTCATTGACCACAGCATTTGCTACCAACACTGTATTTCTCTATTTAAACATATTGTGGCAAACTACTATGGATGTTTCCTAGGTCTGCCCTGCAGGACAAAGATGCTCCTAGTTCTAGAGCAGGAAAGTCAGCCCAGAGCATACTGGAAAGGGGAAAGTCATTACAGAAATATGGGACATCCTTCCAACAGGAGCTGAGTGGACAAAGACCCAGCCTGACTCATTCTAAAATGGAGCTTCAGTTTATTACAAGGGCCATATTACATAGCTGCTTGCGATTCAACAGCTTCTTCGTACCCGTGGTCCAAATAGGTATTTCCCTCCACAGATTGTATCACAAACTCTCTAGGTCTTCAGAAAAGAATTTTTGTAAACTGACTACAGTTTTTCATTTTGTCTCAATCTCAAGTTGATGCTCACTGCAGTGCCATCAACTTCTTGGTAAAGAGGGCTAGTGATCACCAAAAGATCACTTAACAGCTGATCAGTAGCAATGAGTCCTGATGATGGATTCAAACTAATGAATTACTGTGGAAGTGTCTCCTCTATTTTAATAATCCTTCAAGCAACCCAGTGAGCCTATTCCCTTATCTCCCACTCCCTGCAGTAAAGAGAAGTTAGGCAAGGACAGACCGAAACTTTGCACCAGGAAAGTTCTCTTTGAAGTTATACATCATTCATGCATTATGTAGAAATCCCTTTTATTTTGACTTGTAGGAGTCAAAGTTTCTCCTGACCTGAAAATGCAAGCAGAAGACCTTTTGAATGTTTCATCATGAAAACCCATCGTAACAAATTAATGGAAAACCATTGTAACAAATTAACTTTCTAATCCATTTACCTTTCCAAGCAAATTTAAAAATGTCAAGTACTTTACACAAATTTACCACCACACAGAATGTTTCTATCCAACAATGCTGGAGACCCTTTCATAATTTTTCAAAATAAACAATCCATTATCAAGAATGGCATAATTTTATAAGGTCTTAACTAACTAGACAGTGAGTGCAAAAGCTGAGTTGCCATTTTGTAGAACCAGAGAATGGTTTGGGTTGGAAGGGACCTTAAAATCTTATAGTTCCAACCCCCTAGCCATGGGCAAGGACACCTACTAGACCAGGTTGCTCAAAGCCCCATCCAGCCTGGCCTTGAACACTGCCAGGGATGGGGTAGCAACAGCTTCTCTGGGCAACCTGTGCCAGGGCGTCAACACTGGAAAATTCAGTAAAACAGAAAAGTTTCATTTCAAACTTTAATTTTATCATTGTTTGGGGCAAAAAAAATATTTAAGTGGAGCACAAGTCCCATGAATACCCAAGAAATTTTTTTGAACACTACATAATAGCAGAAGATCAAGTGGATTTTTGACTTAATTTTCACTGTTATTCAGGAAATGGATGCAGAAGGAGTTTAGGAATGTGGTGAGAGGGGAAAAGAAGAAGAAAAGAAAAAAATTAAAGCAAACAAAAAAAACTGTATTCACTCTCATTCCTCTGCAAATCGGGAAGTGAAGAACGAAGGTGAAGAAAATGGTCTAGAAGCAGCCAGGAGAAACAGAATTGTTCTATGCTACCTGGAAAATTATTGCTTGTCTATTATATGGAAGTAGTCCCCACAGTGACAGGCCAGCCACAGGCTGTCCCACCTAGGGTCCACATAAACAGTTCAGTTCTGCCAGCTGCCCTTTTCTTCTTGCACTGAAACATCCCAGAAGAAGAGACTCCTAGGTAAAAGAAGTAACAGGAATTACTGTGCTAGGAGTTAAGACTTCGAATTCTGGTACCCATCTGCACAGTGGATGATTAGTTTCAGTCAGACAGAACTCACTACCAGTAGTCTGCACTTCAGTAATCTAGGGTTCCCTTCCATGAGATGATAACATCAACCTGAGCCAAAGACTGGAATAGTACTACGGCAGCAATATTGTGATCCTAAACCCCCAAAAGCCTCCACCTCAATGGAAGGGTGGAAAAGCTGTGGCCCTACAAATTCTACCTGAGGTCTCAAAAAATAAGATATACTCCTTCATTATAATTTATTAACTACAGATGTGGGCCCCTGCAGTTCATGTAGTAAATACTATTCTCTGTTCAGTCCTTTGTGAAGAAGCCCTCTAATAACAGACCCCTTGATTGTGCAGAGTAAAGGAGAATCTTTTTTGCTCTCCAGCAGCTATTTGTTCCTGCTATCTATACTGCAGAACTGAAACATCTCTATTAATCATCTCCGCAAAAGCAGATCTACCAGCTATGAAGGTGCTGCACTTTTACCTTCCTCAGGGTTCTTATACACTCTGTATCTAAAGTTCAAAGCTAGATCTCTTGTTCCTGTGATAAAGAAATATATATCATCAAATAATTTTGAATGTATTCCGGTCTCTTCTCCCAACCACAACTCCGGTAATATTTCAACTGTGCTCACAATGTACAGTACAACCAAGAAGTTGTTGGTCAGGTGTCTCAAATAGTGATTATTTTATATGCTTGCATTTCCTGAAATAAGCATGTGCATTGGAAAGAGCTAAACAGGATTTGTCTGCATAATTCCAGAGAATCTCGCATTTGACTGTCTAAAGCAGTATTTTCAAGGTGTGTTTTCCCCTCCACCTCTGATTAAAAATAGAGGTTGCTACCATGAGCTTCTGTGAACCCTATTGCATAGCAAATGCAAAAAAATAGGTTAAGGCATCATTAAGCTTGTACAGACAGGTACACAAATACACCCTGAAAGAGAGAGATGAAAGTAAAAAGTCTATATTTTTCATTGTCTGTTCTGCTGCCACACTGTACAAGAAAGCATAATTCTTTTAAAAAAACAACAAAAAATGTTTAACATAATATGATTACAAACTTGAAGACTACTGTAAAGAATATTCAAAATGATAATATCAGACAATGGATTCACTCTTAAGCATCTTGTAATCCATGAAGTGAAAAGCTTATTTCACATTTCTGGTATAATATAGGGGTTTTTTTAATACAGGAGACATAAAAAAAAAAAAAAAGAATTAAAAGGAAAAAAGATGCCCCAACAATCCAGACATGTGTTGGCTATTTATTACATAAAAATGTATCTTTATCAATGTAAACAAGCCTTTTAGAAATTTAACTAAATCAGCACAGATTTCCTACATGCCCTGGGTCCCATTCCAAGATTAGAAACATTTATAGATTTTTCCCCAGAACACTTCAGAAATTCTCCTTCAGATTTTCAACCCTGGACAGCAAAGCCAACTGTCCTGTCCTCCTAGAGGAAGTATAATTAAGAAAAGATTGTAACTGAAACCTACCCAAAACTTTGGTCAGGCTTTTTTTACAAAGCTAGACATTCTTTGCAAAGTAAACCAGTCCTCAAACAAGAACCAGGACCCTCTATGCCAGAGGCTAGCATAGATAAAAGTTGAGTACTAAATAAGCCTCCATAATTTCAACCTTTGCACGCCATTTGTTTTCTTAGGGGAACAAGTCAGAAGTTCCTTACCCCTGTAACAGCAGGAATAAACAGAATTGCACTACTTAATAATTACTGCAGCAAGACTTCTTCACACTGCTGTCTCTACTTAGTAGACAATAAGGTTTAACCTACATTAATTAACAGCAGCAGGAGCCACTCACTGTAAAGACAATATTAAGATGTTCCAAAGAAAGACTGTAGCCTTTGTGTATATCTCGTGAGGGCCTCTAATGCAGCAACTGTGCTCTGAGGGATCCCACATGGAGTGCATCCTGGCATGAGACATACCAAGCAATGGCAAAGCAAGTCTAAGATACAACCTGGCTAATAATGCTACTACCATTGACAGAAATGGGGTATTTTATAAAAGTGGAGGAAACAGCTTCAATGCTATACTTGCCTTTAGCTTTTTTCATGCAAACAGTGGAAAGAATCCCTGCTTAAGGGGCACACTCTACAAATGCTTTAGGAAGCAAGGCAACAAGCACAAACAGAATACTACATGAGGATATAGCTTGTTATCTTGGCTATCAACACCTTATCAACAACTCACACTCCTGAAGTGATGAATGTAAATGCAACTAGTTTTCTCTCTTCCCTCATGAGGTGTATCTGCCTTTTTCCAATTTCACGGAGATATTTTTAAGCTCTGGATATACAGTTTATGTTCAATCATTTATCCACCCGACCCTTGCTTGGCTGGGAAATAAATGGTCTTTGTTATAAAGAGCTTTATCATGTAAAATCTAGAAGACACTGCAATTCTGAATTAGCTCTCCCACTACAAGGCCCATAGGGAGTAGCAGCTCTATTAGACAATAGCTGTGTTGTGACCTTTCTTTGCCACTAGGCAGGGTATTTAATACCATACCAGTAAGAATTTGAAGGATAAAGTAAAAGCTAATTGAATTATGAGCTCCCAATATACTAGAGAGGAGTTATTTACCTCTTCATTGGTTTGCATTCACACCTACTTTTTTTTTTAGTTCTCCTTCACAAGTTGCAGAGATTCAACAAAACACAAAAAGTAACTTTTAGTTAACTTCAGGCTGACTGGAATTACAAGCGATCAAATGGCTCTAGACTGATTGCAAAGGAGGTACATATGAAATATTCTGGGGGCTTTTGGGTGCTGACTTCTAGGGAATATTGAAAAGAAATTAGATGCCTAACCTCCATTCAGTACCAAAACCAAGACGTTCCCTTCGATTATGTTGAGCCTAGACCTGCTGCATCCTACAACTCTGCTTTGACATGGGTTGACATATGTGCTCAATTACTAACATAGAAACTAGTCCACTCCATAAATATATTCAGAGACTGGGAATGACTGTCATCCCAATCCCAAATGGCTAAAATACCACTCAGCTGCAGATGTAAGGGAAATTTCCTGCTCCTTATCTTTGCTTGACTCATACTTTCTTTGACTTTTGTTTCTAAATTGGAGAAACATCAATTTGATAGGTGGACCACTCAGTGGATAAAGAACTGGCTGGATGGCTGCACGCAGAGTTGTGGTCAATAGTTCGATGTCCAGCTGGAGACCAATAACAAGTGGTGTCCCTCAGATATTGGTACTGGGACCGGTGGCATTGAGTGCGTCCTCAGCAAGTTTGCCAATGACACCAAACTGTGTGGTTTGGATGATATGTTGAAGGGAAGGAATGCCATCCAGAGGGACCTTGACATGCTTGTGAGGTGGGCTGATGCCAATCTGATGAAGTTTAACCATGACAAGTTCAAGGTCCTACACCTGGGTGGGAGCAATCCCAGGCACAGCTACAGGTTGGGCAGGGAAGAGATTCAGAGCAGCCCTGCAGAGAAGGACTAGAGGGTGTTGGCCGATGAGAAAATGAACATGAGCTGGCAGTGTGCTCTTGCAGCCCAGAAAGACAACCATATCCTGGGCTGCATCAAAAGCAGCGTGACCAGCAGGTCGAGGGAGGTGATCCTGCCCCTCTACTCTGCTCTTCTGAGACCTCACTTGGAGTATTGTGTGCA
>JASSUY010002032.1:0-41662 GCA_032466535.1 Forpus xanthops
GAGTAGAGGGGCAGGATCACCTCCCTCAATCTGCTGGTCACACTCCTTTTGATGCAGCCCAGGATATGGTTGGCTTTTTAGGCTGCAAGAGCACACTGCTTTGATGATCTTAAAGGTCTTTTCCAACCCAGCTGATATAATTCTATATATACCCCACAAACACCACCAGTTTTCATCAACAGGAAAAAAATGTGATGGAAAAAATAATTCTTACTGAGAATTACTGTTACAACATGTAGCCTGTTCCATAACATATTCCATTTTTTCCCTATCTCTTAGATGCATTCCACAGTTGCTGTGCATTCAGGCACCTCTCTGGGAGCCAGCAGTGAGGATTTTGCCAGCAATCCCCAGTCTCACAGAATCACTGTTTTGGGCTGGGACAGACCATAAAGCTCATCCAGTTCCAACCCTGTGCCACGAGCAGGGACACCTTCCACTAGAGCAGGTTGCTCCAAGCCCCAGGACGTGCGCATGGTAACGTGGAGCATGGACAGGGGAGTTCGGGAGGAAGTTACTGTGCCCTTCACCAGGGCATGGCCATTTTTCCTACTCTGCAATATGTAGAAGCCATATAAAAAAGTTTTTGTACAAAACAGGCCTTCAGAGATCAATAAGAAGTTAGAATATGGTCAAATCACTGGGCAGGGGGTTGGAAATGGATAAGCTTTAAGGTCCCTTCCAACACAAACCTGTGGGTTTCTATGATCTGTACAGCCATCTATTTCTATATTATTATATGCATATCACACCATCAAATCTGAAAGGATACCTCACGTACAATCACTGCTTATCATCGGGCTCATTTAGCTCATCAAAGACATCTGGTTCAAACTGGGCCGTGCTGAACCTCCATCATCACTGAGAAAAGCCACAGTTGAAGATGGAAGTCCCCAGCAGAGCCTCTCCGACAGCAGCACTGTGAAGTGGACCTCTGGTTGACCTCCAGCACAAGAGGAACACTGTCCCACGAGCGGAAGATACTGCTCAGAGCCTCAATAACGTGGGAGGCTTTGCAGCAAGCATGTGAATCACTGCTTGTACTGGTGAGCTCCTCATCGTGGCCATGGGGACTGACCCATCCTGACCTGGCACATGGGGCTGGCAAAGAGGCTGCTGCTTGGGAGGAGAGCTTTAAAGGAGAAGGGATTTTCCCTGTGGGTGCTTTGTGTTTAGTTTTGGTTTATCCTTTGCCAGCAGGACTAGAATTGGAAGTTTCAGCCTATTGTGGCTGTACTGATGGAGATGGAGCAACAGCAGAAGTCCATTGGGCTGTACCTCAAAGCAAATCATCTCTGGGAGCCAGGACACACTGCAGGTTGACACTTCAGTTTGCTTGGTGTGCTTTCCAAATGTCTGTCCCACCAAGGCTGTGATCCCATTTACTTCCATAGATGTATTATATATATCAGTGCTGTTATCTGCACTGATTTGAAGTGATTTAATCTGCTGCAGGGTTCATTCTATTAACACCATTAATCAATTTGCACGGTGGGGCCCTGTCTTCAGTGTCTGTTGTAATTGATGGAAGCCAGAGATGCAGTCCCCACCATTATATTAATCCTGGGATCTCTGCAGGATTTAACAATGCCTGGAATTCCCGCTGGAGCCAGGGAAGGATCTCGGTACGTGCTCTCTAGGCCCTGCTGCAGGGGGGAAGGTGGGATCGGCCGGGGAGCGGGTTAAACATCATGGAAAGCCAGGAAGAGAGCGGCGGGATCATGGCTGGAGGTGACACTGACTGATGGTCGATGGGGAAAGGCCGAAAATCCCGGAATCCCGGCGGTACTTCCCCACCTCGGCGTGACCGGGAGGGGGCGCCCTGGTCCGTATTCCTTAGGGAGCGGGAAGTGCCTTTGGGATGCGGAGGGACCACGTGGGGGGATGTGGGACACTTTGGGGGGGACAAGGATGAGGAAACGATGAGGGGATGAAGAGGGACGGTCCCATCTCACGTGCTGCTGTGCTGTGCCTGCTCCCAGGCAGCGCTGGTGGGGATCCCGCGTGTCTGCGGTGATGCGAGCGGAGGGAGCCGGTGGGAGTCACTCACTTCAAGGCCAGGTCGGACATAGGGCTTGGAGCAAGCTGCTCTATGGAAGGTGTCCCTGCCCGTGGCAGGGGTTGGAACTGGATGAGCTTTAGGGCCCCTTCCAACGCGGAAGCCAGCCATTTATATGGCTCTGTATGCATCCATGTGTCTGGAGACAGATTCCCCCCCAGCATGCGAACACCGAGGATGCTGCATCCTTGCCTGCCTCTGCATCGCAGCGCTGCTCGGTGCTGGCTGTTAGATGATGTCAGATGTCTGAAAGTGCTTTTAGCCCTGAGTGTTGCAGGCAGAGCTTCACTCCAGACTGACCTGGACTGCGGAGGGTCCACAGAGCATGCTTGTGCAGGGAAGGGGCTCTAGCTCAGGGATGCCGGAGCTCCTCATCCTGCTCGAGGTAGGGAACACCTCCCTGTGCCCCCATTGCAAGGCGTGTAGGTGGCAGGACCCCATAGTGCCAGCTGAGGCTGCAAGAGACAAGGGAAGGTGATGCAGAAGGCAGGGGACAGCAGGAAGAGAAGCAGTACACCCAGACTTGGTGTTGCCTGTGTGCAGGTGTTATCTATCAGTCTCACAGGCATCAAACAGAACAGAAGCCACATGGATTTGAGGAGCTGGCTTATTTTTAGCACTCCTGTGCTCACTTCAAATTGTCTTTTAGTGCTCCTGCTTTACTGGATGAAAGAACGGAGGGGGGGATCTTCCACTTGCAATGGAAAACTCTATGGAGGGTTTAGGATCTCCTGGGAAATAAAGAGAGGTAACAGCCCTGAGGGTCTTGTCACTGACAGAGAAACACAACCCATACCTTCCTTTAATGTCTTTTCCAACCTAGTTGATTCTATGGATCTATGGTTCTGCAGTTGTAGCAGCATTGTCCCAGCAATGACGTTTGCTGTGGCCACCATGGGAGCAGCCCTAGGGAAAGCAACCTGGGCTTTCAGTGGTGCCCTTGGCTCTCCTCTGCCCATGATAGCTTTGGTAGCACTGATGAAAGCTAACACCATGGATGGGCTTTTCGTTGACTTACAAATACTGTCCTAGCAGTGGAGCTTGCCCCATGTTAGCTTCTCTCTGAAAAGAGATGGCATGCAGGTAATGCTCTTTCCAGAAACAGAGGTGATCAGAGCACCAGGCACTCACTGCATGGGGCAAAGCACATCACCAGTTATTGACTGTCATCACTGATGGGACTTAAGCATCAACACTTATCTCTCTGCTTTCTTCTTCATGCAAGCAATTGCCATGGCTGGGGTGCAGTTAGAGCTGGGCTCATGTACTGTCCACTTCTTCGCCACCATTTGTACAGGTGCTTCGGCCAACTGTGTCAATGATGCACTAGACATGGGTTGTGAGAGCAGCAGACTGAGGTGAGAAGAGCAGTTTGTTTGTATCTGCGGGAGGAGATGGAATTAGGAGGCAGGGTGTGGAGGGAGGATCGAGAAATCCATGGGAAGAGAGCAGGTGGGAGGGAGGAAGGTGATGTGTTCACATCCAGGCTTGTTAGCATGCCAGAGTCAGGACAAGCCAGGTAAATACCACTGAGAGGGAATCAGAGCATCGCTGAGCTGGTGAGACAGAGATCACCTCTGGTTGGGGGTTGTTATGTACATCCCCAAAAAGAGCTGAGGTCACAGGATCCCAGGAGGTACAACTTCACCTTCCCCCTCCTTCGGTTGTGTCTTGCTGATATCACTCAGTGCAGCTGATAAACCTCTCAGCTCTTCATTGCTCTCGTGCTTTTGCAGCACCTGATGAGGTCAGAGTTACAGAAATGCAGTAATCCTGAGCCCGCTGAGGTACTCAAATGGATGTGAGACACTGACGCAGTTACTGACACTGTTTCAGCGTGGTTCATCATAGAATGGTTAGGGATGGAAAGGACCTTCAGGTAATCTGCCCACAGTTTGTAGCTCAACGCTGGTCTCCAAGCATAGAACACCAACAATGTCAATGTGTTTGGTGGAGCAGATCGGAGCAGATCTGTGTCTATGACAAACAGTCACCTTGTTTATGACTTTTAATATGACTTCTGCTCTGGTTTTCCTCTAACCCTGGGTTTTACTCAGCTGTAGGTTTACTAATGCCTCCTTGTGCTTTAGGAGTTGCCATGGGACGAAGGTGGGTAGATGGAGCGCTTTGGGCTTGTGGAATAAGCACATTAGCTTAATGCATCTGAAACACAGGGCAGTGTTAGCACTGTTAAGTGTTTGCCTTTAGCTTCCAGAATTAACCCCTGCTGCTTTTATACCTTTTAGAGCGCTTCTAGTGAAGATGCACAATGTAAATGTGCTACAGAACTGCCATGAGGGTCAACAGGTTCAGGTGAATTTGTCCTTAACACAGCGCACAGACAAGGACATCCCATGCCCAGTACTGCTGTCCCAGAGGGATCAACACTCTCCCAGTGCGGTTTGAACTGGATGAGCTTTAAGGTCCTTTCCAACCCAAACCGCTCTGTGCTTCTATGATTCAGTTACCCCGTCAGGAAGCTCAGAAACCTGTGTTCAAACCCAGGGAAAGAAACAAAGGAAGGAAAGCCTTTGTCAGGGGAACACGGTGTCAAACCTCCCAGCCTCGGAGCTGCTTTATCCTGTGGCACAAAGGGTCTGCTCCACAGGATCAGAGCTCCTTTATCCCGCCTGCCCCACTTGAGATGCTCACGTGGGGAAGCCCGTGCAGGAGGATAGCAGGGGATAAATCAGAGCATTCACCACACACACCCACAGCATCGCTCCTGGGTCAGCTCCACATGCACTGAGAAATGGGTGTTCTCCTCCTGTAGCTCTGCTCTGAGGTTCCACTTCCCCTCCTCAGGGTGCAGGAGTCCTTCTTTGCCTGGGAGGGAGGAGGAGGAGGAGGTGATGTTTCTCTACTCCCCGGGGAGCAGTGGAAGGGAGCTCTGCCTGGCAGAGCATGGCAAAGCCTTTTCCAAACACTCGAGCTTCTGGGTGAGTTGTTCCTTGAGTAAATGCCACACATGTTTTCCTCTATCCCATTGCTTCTGGAAGCCTCCACTCCCATTGGCCGAGCTGCACAGCCACTCTGGACCGACACGGATGAGACTTCCAAATGAAACTTCCATAAGGCTTCCTTCCATGAGGCTGTAGAGATCATGATGATTGTCTCTCTGAGGAATACCTTCATGATACAACACCCGTAATTCCCTATTTTAAACAATGTCCTGCAGATATGACTGAAGTTTGAAGTAACGGCGCCCCTAACACTGCTGGGGTTTAACAGCATCTGAGATAAGACATGTTTATCACATGAATGTAAGCTTTAATTGTTCATTTTAAGGCCAGGTTGCAAAGGGCTTGGAGCAAGCTGCCCTAGTGGAAGGTGTCCCTGCCCATGGCAGGGATTGGGATTGGATGAGATTTGAGGTCCCTTCCAACCCAAACCAGTCTGGGATTCTCTGATTTGCCCATCTCTTATTTAACATCCACTTCTAACTCTTCCTCCTGAACTCTAAACATCCCTAATCCCTTTTCTGTACTCGAATCTACAGTCAATTTAAAAGGGAATCAGAAGCACTGAGAGGTACAGATGTAATTATGGCTCAACGCAGTCGATGAATGTTTGCTTCAGGCCTAAGGCTGGTGATTATGACAAGAATCTCACTATCTGGGTAGGGAGTCTCCAGTGAAAATCCAATAGTAAACACATTGCATGAGGCAAGCAGTTGACATCTGCAAATGGGTGCCATCTGCTGCTGCTTTAAGAGCATTAGCCACCTAAGAAAGGGAAAGAGATGCATGGAGTTTGGTCAGGTCACAAGACTGTGAGTGAGATCAAGGGTTTGATTGCTGAGTAAAATGGTGTACAGATTCACTGCCCCCACACACTGCTTCTGTTTGCAAGTGGAGGGGGGATACTTGCAATAGGCACAAAGCCACCGCATCCGGACTTGGGGAAGTCTGGATGCAGAGGCAGTGATACAGCCCAGCTTCTTTCTTAGGGCTAGACAAAGTCATTTCTAAATGAGGAACCAAGTAACCTCAGAAACCAATGATTTTGACTCAACCTTTTGCAATTCAACTTCTGTTCCTGCCCTGAACCACTCATCTCTGGGCAAGGAACAACTCATTGCTTCCCTTTTCATGACAGCTTTGCTCCCACAGTTACTAGGAAAGCCTGTCCATCTCCCTGGTCAGCAGGTAATGGGTTTGGAGTGCTCACCTCTTGCTCTTCCCACCTCTTGCCATTGCTTCAGGCTCCTTGGTTGCCACAGGACCTTCAGCACCACTTGGCTCCTCTGCAATCCCACCTGGCTCTGGCTTCCTGAGGGTTTGGGACTCCCTTCCCCCTCTCTGTTCTGATGCTTTACCAACCTGCACTTCCCATGGTTTATAATTCAAAGGCTTTACTTTAATACTGGAGTATTAAATGGAGTAGCATTGGGGTGCAAGGTTGTTTTACATGGCAGCTCAGAGGTTTGCTGAGCTGTGGGCAGTCACAGCTGGACTGTTGCTGGTCCTCAGGCAGATCTGACATGCTTACAGTACAGGACAGTGTGCTGCAGCAGTGACATCCCCCTAACAGCAAGGAAGAAGGGGTGATGGAGTTAAGACCCAGAGGAACCCAGGTTGAGGAGCAGATTTAGGACTCTCATTAAGAAAGGGAAGACCACATCTGAGCAGCCTGAGTGCCTGCTCTGACAAAAGAACTTGATATAAGGATGCAGGATGAAATTCACCTTGACTGCACTGAGGTCAGCAGATGACGGTCACAGAAGTTATCCTGCGGTAGGTGGTAGGGAAGGAAGTTCTTGTTCGGGGCATAAAACTATGGAGCCCTCTAAGTGTTACAGCTTCATGAAGTACGTATATAAAAGTATGGGAATGAATCCATACCTTTATAACACAAATTAGCTCTCTTTAAGGAAAATGCCCATCCCATCGATAAAAATGATCATTCAATCAGCACAGCTTTCCTTTTTGCTGCAAGGCATTTAGCAATTTGCATTCAAAGCGTGATGCTAACGGTTAGGATAGAAGGTGGGTAACTAAAGAAGCCTACAGGCTGCTGAAAGTCATGTTTCTTTTCACTGGAGTGTCAAAGGATAACGTAAAGTTTGATGTTAAACAGGATAAAGGGTGAATTACCTCGCCCCCAGCAATGATATGGCACAAGAAGGAAAATGGGATTGTGAAAGAGCAGACTCCATGAGCTCTGATTTTAGACTGCGGGAGCAGACTCAGAACCTCCCATTAAAACAGGAACATGGGATTTTTACTTAAGGCCCCATGCAAGTCACACACTGAATGTGGCACTCACATATTCATTAAGCACAATGAGCAATTACAGATTGAAAGCTGCTGGTGTCTCACTTCAACCAGGCAAGTGCTTTCAGGAGAGAAAGGGAATGGATGTTGGCAATGAGAGGATTCCAGGCTGCAAGTTTAAATGGAAAGAGGGAGCTCTTTACCGTGTCGACAATCACGGTCCATCTGCAGGTCCCCTGCAAAGCCTCTCCACTTACAACTTGTCACATCTCCTAAAGAAACTGTGTCAATGGCAGCTATTTTGCACCATTCTTATTTCTTTGAATTAGATGACAACTGTGGGCAGTACCATGAGAACCTTCATCTCTGCAATAGTAGATGTCTGTCGCCAGTTTGACTCCTGCTGTTGCTGTGATTTCTTTCTCCTTCCCATTGCAGGATAAGGGATATTCTGACACCTTGTCTCTGCATGGTTGAAGCAATTTAGACCTGGATGTTGTGACTTGGCCTGAAGACTCACAGGCAAGACCTGCCTTCTGCCTCTCCAGTGACTTATTGGTCTAGATTTGCCTGGTCCAGATCCCCAAAACAGCTGTGGCTCTGAGAGTATCATCTATCTATCTATTTATCTATCTATTTATCTATCTCTATCTATCTATCTATCTATCTCTATATCTATATCTATCTCTATCTATCTATCTATCTCTATCTATCTATATCTATCTCTATCTATCTCTATCTATCTCTATCTCTATCTATATCTATCTCTATCTATCTCTCTATCTCTCTATATCTATCTCTATCTATCTATATCTATATCTATCTATCTATCTCTGATAAACAGGGCCAGGCAAACTCTTTCAGGGGAAAATTTGCTGCCAAGAAGCCTTGTTATTGCTTTGTTTATTTTTCTCAGATACTCTCAGCAAGGCCACACTGTGCTTATGTGTTAAGGTACCACTGTGTATACAACAGCAATGCAAATAATCAGGGCTGCACCAGAGGGATGACTCACAGTTCTATTTGTCAGCATGGTGACATCTCTGTGTGTAACCTGTTACCATCAGCCTCATATCTGAATCTATGTGTGGCTCAGAGCTGTGGCCACAGACCCTGATCCATGATACACTGCAATGTGTGTAGATGAAATGGTCACTCACACTGAGAGTGTTGCTATGCACATGAGAACTGATTTACTCCCAAATACAGCAATGCCAGAGCCAGAGCCGGTAGAACGCAGTGTTGCACCTTTGCTTTTGGATAGTGAAGGGCTGGATTTAACTGCTTACGTGAGATCCTTACTTATGCCTGACGTGCTTTTATCCCGTGGCCAGGTAAGTGGTGTTGTTGAGGCTTCTGCCCTGAGCCTGCCAAGCTGCCATCTGCCACACAGTCTAAAACACTAACCTGAATCCAGCTGATGGTCTCATGGATAAGATCTAAAGCTCTTTACAGCTCTGAATACGTGCATGGAGATATTTATGGACACTCTGCATGGATATGGATTTCTAGCTCATTAGGACAGCCACAAATATTTGCAAGCAGATACTTGGAATATGGAACTACTTATGGATACCTTGCATAAGCCCTGGAGCTTGAGGGGATTGTATACCCCCTCTGTCTACCTTCCACAAGCACCAGTGAGAATGGCTATTACTCCATAGAGTAATCCATATGATGGAACAGAGGCAGTTCTTCCCTCAGTGCCAATGCTCTGCATGAAAACAGGCCGCAGTGGAGCAGTGGATGGAGGTTCTGCCCTCCAAGTGGTGGGAGATGCCCACTGTCACTTTGGACTGTAAGGAGCCCCATGCTGCCAAAGTTCATGACATACCAACTATTGCAATTTCATACATTTGGATGCATCTAATGGATGATACCATTAATATATCATCAAATCAAAACCATGGAGCTGTCCCCATGGCTGCCCTTCATCTATGATACGTAGGTTGAAGCTCTCAGGGCAACTATTGCTTCTTACTGTGAGCATGTTCACAGTTTTGGCTAATGGGCCTCTTGCCAGATCTGCACTGGTGCCAGGCTGTCAGAAAGCAGTTTGGATCTCCCAGCTCTCCTGGGCTGCAGCTCATCTCCAACGACAATGAAGGAGCCTTTTGCCATAGGGTTTCTTGGAAGGCTCTTTTATTGCAGTTTTGTACACTGTCTTCCTGGACCTGTTGGTTAACTGTGTTACCTTTGCCTCACTGAGCAGCAGCCCCTAATGCTCTGCTGTCAGGTCTGCTGCTCCCACATAAGGCGAGTGACAGCTCCTGCATGAGGGCTGTTGATCTCCTCTAATTGCCACTGCGTCAGCAGTCACATTAAGCTGAGATGAGCACAAGAGACCTGCAAATCCCCTCCTCACCTGAGCCCTTTGCGTTCATGGTTTGGATTTACTGACTCTCTAAAGAGCTCTCAGAGGATAAAAGCAGCATTAGCGCTGTGAGGGTCCCAGACCTCAGGGAAGGCACCACTTGCCCATGATCTCTAAGAAGCCAGTTTAGCAAGAGCTGTACTGCTGTTAGACTGTGTGCTGTGTCTGCTGGCACTCAGCATTGGAATGCACATCACTTCCCAACTCTTCTGGATCGTGCTGGAATGGAGGGAGCTGTCTCCAAGATGTGCCTGAGAACTTGCACTATATGACTATAAACCACCCCGCTTCATTGGAAACCCATCCGAGCTGTTACAACCCCATCTCTCCAGGAGCTGCTCTTGCAGGATGATGAAACAAAGGCGGTCGAACAGTATTAGCATGTGTATCTTGCCCATCATCCCCGAATATCCAGGCTTCCAGGACATTAAGGTTGGTGTGCAAAAACTCCCTTTGCAGTATATGGTAACTACTACCTGTTGTTCTATTAGAGTGATAATTCCCCAGCTCCTGATGACTTGATATTTGATATGAGAATAAGTTTTGGGCTGTGTTTTGGGCTAAAATCTTGACATGGTGGACTTTTATTCTGCCACATGAAGATTATTGCTAAGTTTTAAGTTATTTGTATATATTTGAATACATATTTTAAGTTCTTTATATAAGACTATTAATGTTTAAGCCATTTAAAAACATTTGAGGTAGGAAAGAGAGACTACTTATTAGCCAAGTTTTAGTGTTCTCCTATTGCCTACCTTATTCCAACCACTCTAGGCAGGGATATTAGATTTGCTGGGGCCCTTCCAGAATGAAGTGCGATGGAATAGTGAGCGATCAAACCTTGATTGCTTTTCAGTTTACATGGCATCTCCAACCCCCCTGTTTCTCCTTTGGGCTCAGTGTTTTTCATTCATTACTAGGAGGCAACGTGCCAAATGCTGATGATGGAGTGCCCTACTGAGACATTGCTGGGCTCTCAAACCAGATTTGTGGCTGGACCCTTTGCAAGTATCTCGACTTCATTAGTAATTGTCAAAAACTGCATGAATGATGGCTCTTTATTATACCAAAGGCATTGACAGGCATAATAAATGATTGCAAAATTTTCCATGATCCCGCTGTGGCTGTCATCTGCGTACAGTGGAGTCTTTATTGATTTGAAACAGCAAGTAATATAAAGCAGTTCTTCACTCAAACTGCTAAGTTTTTCAGAGAGCAAGCCATGCTGCAGTCTAAGTTGGTGTACAGAAACCAGTGCAATACCTGGGAGAAGGTGGAAGTGGTCAAGCAGTAACTTTGAAAACCCAGGGGAGTTTTACCTGGGGACATAGAAAGGCAATCTTTTACACAGTCCATTTCTAACAGTGTTTTCTCTGCAGCCAATAAAAGGACTCAGAGCATGAATGTTCCCCTGAAATCAACCTAAAGACCTCCACCTTGGTGTCAGTGGGGGATGGATCAGGCCTTTTTAACTGTTTAAGCAGCTCAAGTACTAATTTGGTGAGCTAGAAAGGAGATAGGCATCATACAATGGGAGAGAACTGTATGAACATTATAGTACGCTGTGGGATATAAGAAAGCAGTTCTTCCCTGTGAGGGTGCTGAGGCGCTGGCACAGGGTGCCCAGAGAAGCTGTGGCTGCCCCATCCCTGGCAGTGTTGAAGGCCAGGTTGGACACAGGGGCTTGGAGCAACCTGCTCCAGTGGAAGGTGTCCCTGCGTGTTGCAGGGGTTGGAACTGGATGAGCTCCAAGGTCCTTTTCAACCCAAACTAGTTTGGGAATCTATGATTCCCTGGTGATAATAATAATAAATGTCATAGTTTTAAGATGTAGAAATATATTTTATATGAACATTGAGAGTCTTATAATAATACAGCTCCAGGCTAGTGAGATGTGAAAAGGGTAAACCTAAGGTTCTGTTCATACAGGCAGTGAGAGACCCTTTCAGAAAAGCAGATTTGCAAAGAGGCCACAAAACCATTGCAGTTCATCAGACCCAGTGGGAGGTAAAAACGCTCCGCACTCTTTAAGCTCAGCCCAGTAGACTTCTGTTCTGGAAAGGGATTGGTACCAAGCTGCTGCACCGTCATGGAACTTGGATTAAAAACATAAAACCTCCTCTAACACCCTTTTATTATATGGTATCTTGAATTTAAGATTCTTTTGCTACTTATGACAGCACATTGCAATTTAGATTTCCTTCTCAGTTCTACCTCTAACCCTGCTTCTCCCTCTCCATCTATTTTAAATAGTTATCAAGAAATAATCCAGAAGCTCCAGCCTTCAACTGGCTTTTCCGAGATTTGAAAAGAGGAAAGAGCTCCTCATCTCAGCTGAATAATATTCCAAACAGAGCTCTCTTAGTCCATTGCGTGGAGAGCTCTTCAAGAGGCCACCTACCAACCAGCAGTGGCTTCCATGACAAACCATTGCAAGAGTACTTCAATGAGAGGCTAATGGAGCTCAGGAACTACGGAAGCAAGCGGTCTAACAGGAAGACAAAAGCATCTGCTGATGAGAACCAGAACCCCTTCCTCACGCACAGAGGATGCCGACGCAGAAGCAGTTGCAGTGCTGTGGTAATGACAGGGCATGGGAAGCAGAGTGAGGAGTCCTGCAGCTCAGCAGCTCAAGACAACCAAACTGGGATTGAGTGTGATGATCAAGAGGAAAGCCAGCGTGGCCTGGACCTCTACAAGAGTGACTTCTTGGACATTTTGACAATGCACATCACTGCTTCCCTAGAAGCCTTTGTGCAAAAACAGTGATACTGGAGCTGGTTACAGCTTTTGTGCAGTGCTGAAGGCCAGGAAGAATTGGTCCTGCTCAGCACCACTTTGACTAAAGTAGTTCACGTGTGTCAGTCCACTCTGGCACAGAAAGGTGTTTGTGGGTGAAAATGTTCTCTCATTTTGTGTTCTTGGTCAGCATCACATGTATTTGTTTTCAGTTTTTTTGTGCAAAGGATCAGTATAATTGAGACACAGTTGGGACTTATTATATAGAAAGAGACTTATTATATAGAGTGTTCTAAATACATGCACATATTCATTGAATCCATAGAATCGCAGACTGGTTTGGGTTGGAAGGACCTTAAAGCTCATCTAGTTCCAACCCCCTGCCATGGGCAGGACAACTTCCACTAGAGCGTCTTGTTCCAAGCCCCATCCAGCCTGGCCTTGAGCACTTAAGAGTTCAAGAATTCTTAAGTTGTCATAAGAAAAAGTGTATGAATGTCAGTGGAGCAGTTTGAGCTCCTATTTTGCTGTTTGCATTGGTTAATCCGGAGAAAGACTGTTGTGTTCTGGCCAGTTACTTTGCTTGTTTTAAGCTTCTTGGTTTTATCATGCCACTTTGGACCAACTCATTTATGGTGATGATTTGCACAGATGCAAATCATTGATGAGAAATGATTGATTTTCAGTCATTGCCATGTGTCGTCACCCGTGGATCATTTTAAGTATCTGATGCATGAAGAAGCAAACTGTTGTGGTTTAAGCCCAGTTGGCAACTCAGAACCACGCAGCCACTCTCTCACTCCCCCTCCACTTCCTCCCCACAGCTCCCAGAGGAATGGGGAGGAGAATCGAAAGAATGTAGCTCCCACATGTTGAGATAAGAACAGCCCAGTAACTGAGGTATAACACAAACCACTGCTGCTACCACCAATAATAATAATCAGGGAAAGAACAAGGAAAGAGAATACAACCGCTCACCACCCGCCGACCAATACCCAGCATGACCCAGCAGTGATCTCACCCTTCCGGGTAACTGCCCCCAGTTTATACACTGGGCATGACATGCTGTGGTATGGAATACCTCTTTGGTCAGTTTGGGTCAGGTGTCCTGTCTCTGCTTCTCCCGTCTTCCCCTCCTCCCTGGCAGAGCACGAGGCTCAGAATGTCCTTGGTCAGAGTAAACATTACTGAGCAGCGACTGAAAACATCGGTGTTATCAGTGCTGTTCCCAGGCTGAAAGTCAAAACCACAGCACTGCAGCAGCTACTAAGAAGGAAAAAAATGACTGCTACTGCTGAACCCAGGACACAAACACAGACATTAAGTTTGAGTTTTCAATATGGATGACCATTCTGATTTCATTTGCAGATTCATAAACCTTTCACTTAACCACCACTATGAGGGCAAGAGCTAAGAATGCCATATTGAAGTGAGAATGATGGAATTGCAGAGGAAAGAAGGCTCCTTCCCTCTTTCCTAGTGTAAATATGAGAACGACATAGCAAATGCCTAATGTAATCTAACTTAATCAGTGTTTATCATGGTCATCTAAGTATATAGTGTCAGCTGCAGCTGAATCTTGTTATTATGTGAAATGTCAATATTTAATATCGCAGTACACTGACTCTTAGACCCAAAGCAGGGCAATTTTAAGCTTCCAGAACGAGCTACTACTGCCTGTAGTATCATCAGCAATAAATTCTTCACTTGTGTTGGCTTGAACTTATGTTCTCTCTGTGCTTTCAGACTTGTTTTAATGGGAGTTAACAAGCAAGCCATCTTCTTGGCTAGACCTCATCCCTTCCAGTGCTGACTTCTCTCCATCACTTTTACCTCCTTGTTTCTCCCATTTCCTGAGCCTGGGTGAAACTCGCCCAAGGTGTGTGTTGTCTCTTCTGCAGCTCGTACTTTACCTCTTCCCAATACTTACCTATTTGCAGAAATATTTCCTCTAGTGCTCCTGGGCTTCATAGTTCTCTCCTTCAGAGTGAGTGACTGCATGCAGAGAGGAATGGGCAGATTGAGGAATCTCTCACATCCCTCCTACCTGTC
The DNA here is from genome assembly GCA_032466535.1 of Forpus xanthops. NCBI lineage: Eukaryota > Metazoa > Chordata > Aves > Psittaciformes > Psittacidae > Forpus > Forpus xanthops. Next base: position 14,441 of record JASSUY010002032.1, read on the forward strand.
CCCTGAGGAAACAAAGAAGTGTTTCCTCCCAAAAAGGGGCAGAAAACAGGTAAGATTCTTTCCGCATCCCTTCCCCAATCCCTGGATCAACAGGACCTAACTGAACCGAATGGGATACTGAGAGCTCTGCATACTTTGTGTATGGGAGAAAGCATTATATGCTGAGGCTAAACGACTTTTCCAGAACTCACAACTGCCAATGGAGGGAGCAGCCAATTGGGTGAGATTTTCCCTGAAGGGAAATATGGTTTTAGATTTAAATGAAAGTATGAAACACACCATGTATTAGCAGATGCCATAGAAGGGGATCCATCTGGATTTCATTGTAAATCTGCCAGAGGTTACTTTCTCCTGTAGGAGTGAATGCATAACATAGTATTATGTGAGGGCATAATAATAACAGTGCAAGGGAACAACATTAATGGAACACAGGCAACCTTCATTCTTTCTTTTCTTACTCATGTGGCTTTGTGCCCTTCAACGTGTGCGTTTGAAGTTCAGGTTTGCAAGTGCCTTCCTACCTACAAGCTCTATATAAAAGGCAAATCCCTTTCTTTTTGCTTTTTGGCATTTTAATCATTATCACACTGCAATGACCCCACCATTAGCAGGTCTGGAGCATCCGAAGCCTCTCTGCAGACCTCTGCCGTGTAAGCTAACAGAGGTACATGGAGCCTTGCTTTGTTAGGGTGTGAGGTCTGATTACAGCAGATGAACAAACTTCCCTTGGATTACAAAAAAAATGAATATTGATAAGTAGTAAATAAAAAAAAAAACAGAAAATCAGGTAAAATTTATCCAATGGGCTAAATGGGTAAATAGGTGATCCAAGCTACTCAGCCTCTACGGCAGAGTTACTCTTCTCCACCCCAGACAACTCAGAGCAATGATTTTTATAGGCCTTAGTTTATCTTTTCTTTTTATTGTACACCAAACACGAAACAGAATCACAAAACACAACAAATTCGGCTCTGACTTGGCAGAAACTTGCCTTGTCTCCTCCCCCAGAAGCACCCCATAGACCTGCAATTGCACAGCCAGGCCCATTTATGGTGGTGTTCATCTGCAAAGCACCCTCAGGGATTAAAAAAGTTTAAGTGTGTTGTTACTGATTGGATTTCCTTCAAAACAGTGCAATGGGTTTCCTGGGAGAAGCTGCACATCCCATGCCAGAGACAGTGGAAAAGTCTAAGGCAGATTGTATCTCCCAAGAGGGAATGTATCTAGGTGCTGCTGTACAGAAAGGACACCGAGTTACAAAACCACCAAGAGCTGGTAGAGGAGGAATAAGATTTCATCTCACCTCCTCTCAGATTGATAAAATATCATGAAAAATGGCTTGGCTTTGTTTGGAGAGCGATGATGCACATTGACCTGCGCTCCTGTAGTCGATTACCTGAGGTTTAAATGAGCTTTGCTGTTGGATGCAGCCGCTGCTTTCAAGCAGATGATCTGTTCTCACAGTGTTCTTTCATGAAGCTCGATGCAAACAGTGTTTGCCATTAGCAAACTCATAAAAACAGGCTTTATGCCTCTTTGAAAAAGTATTCTTTCTCCTCTTAAAGCAGAAGCACTGCACCACCTCCCCTGTGGTGGTTTTGCAGCTACTCTTTATCTTTGTTTTAGCTCTTTCTGCACAGAAGACTCAAGAGCACACTCGGTTGCTGTTGTTTCCTTCACTAAGCACATTCTCTCTGCCTAATTGGGGCTTAGGCCAAGTACTCTCTAGTGCCGCATAAATCAGACTTGACAAACAGTTCATGTCTTCTGAAGCCTGTGTCCCTGCTAGTGATTTCATCATCCTTTCCTCAAACTTACTTTTCAGGTCATAAATGTTGTGTTGGCTGACAGTTTGCAGTGCTGGGGATGTGAGGATGGGAGGCATCTCAGAGGGAAACACAACCTGCTTTCAGATGAGAATCTGTACTTCCACAAAGTGAGATACAACCTCAGACCTGGTTTTCAGTTCCCTCAATCTCTGAAGATGTGATGGCACAGAACATACAAAAGACTATAATATTAAAAGGCATCCAGCAAGATATGAGCAGCATCCCATCTCACTGTAGTAATCTTCAGGATCGCAGGGACTTGAGGAAGCTCTGTTTGGTCACATGCATTATTAAAGCAAAATGTATAGTTTTCATGTATTTAAATTAAGGAATTTATTAAAAAAAAAAAAGCCAAAAACCCAATCAAAACAGTGGTTTGATCTAGATACAGCAGCACTGTGACATTACTAGGACATTATGTACGAAGAATCCAAGCAGCCATAGAACACAGAAGCCTTTATCTTCAGTAACAATCTCAAAATGAAACTAGCTTCATCAAACAATGTTAAAGATCTCCCTGGAAAGAGAAACAAAACCAAGCAGACCCTCCCCACCCCGAACCCATTGGATACTAGGATGATTTGGTACAATACCAACAGCCACTAGCTCTTCTAATTGAGAACACTTGCTTTGATTTATTACAAAAATGATCTGTTGACTCCATTATGAAAGACAGCTTTTAACATTGCTTCTGAAGTGTCCGCTCCTCTTATAGACTACAGTATTAGAAGTGCTTAAAAACATTTAATCCTGAATATGCTCTTGAAATTCAATCAGAAGGATATTCCGTGTGTATTTATATACCAAATATGACTTTTCCTTTTTAAAGCAGGTGAAAAGACTAACCCTAACATGAAACCGCAGTTTTACAATTCAATTATTAGTCAGATATGGGCAACCACATGATAGTTCATGACATCTTCAGGTCTATCTACATTTGCTCAGAAACACAAAATAAAGTTTTTACAGCTTTCACCTTCAAAAGGCTAAAACGTTCAGTCTTTGAGAAGAGAGTCCAGTGTTTAAAAGAAATGCAATTGAGGGAGACTGCATTTGATACACATGAATCATAACTCATTGGAGCTTGCTATTAAACAGATCTAACAGCTGCGGGTGGGGTGATGAGAGAGGAAAACGCATTTGTCATCCAGCCACTACCTGAAATGTTTCTTCTTTGGGAGTGAATCTTCTCTACGGGACCACTAGCTCTTCAGGAAGCCTGGAGTTTCCCTTTGGAGCCCATTGATTCCAGGCATGCAGTTGCCTCTTTCGTTTCCATAGGTGGGCAGTGAGTTGGCCCAAGGCTTGCCTCGGATGCATCTTTGTGACTTCACACAGCATTTCACTTAATGAGTACCAAGGGATGTGCTTGCAGGCCTGGCCAAAACAGTGTTTTATTTCCTTCCTCCTAACTATTGACTTCCAACATAAAAAAGAGGAGGTGCTCATGTGAATGCCACGATTGCTAGCTAGTTCTTCAGTTAGAAATGAATACTTTAACATTTGCACTGTCACTTCATCGTCTGTTGGAGATGTCATACAGAAGGCAGCGCATTATGTTTCAGTATTTCTAAGGAACTAGTACAAACCAATAATAAAAAAAGAGCCTGAATTTACAAGTCATCTCCCTACTCATGTAAATAAGAGCGGCTATATTAAGCCTATTTCACTCAAATAATAATAGAAAGAGTTGATACTGATCTGTTTTATGCACAGACTCCAAAGTGTTTTCTATTGATGGACAGAGAGCATCCCTTTGTGTTTAAAAAATGGGAAAATAAAATTGCACAGAGATTTGCTCAAAGCAGTGAAGAAAAACATGGGCAGAATAGGAATACAAACCACCACTTCTGGCTCCAGTACATAAACCAAGGAGAACACATACGTGCCAGCAGTAATACTCATTTTAGTGAATAGGCAGCAATCTGTTTCAAACTGTTTCTTTCATAAAGCCCATTTGTCAGTACGCTGGCTTAGCTGATCCAACTGCAGCAGCTTGTATTTGTATTTTCAGAGACATTTGGGGGAGGTGAGCGTGTAATACTGTAGCATACTGTTGGCTTTTGCCTTCTTTGGTGGTTTCCCTCAAGAAAATAACTTGCCAAATTCTCTAAGCCGATTTATTTCTCCTTTCTTTTCGCAGTTAAGGACAGAAAGTTATGACCAGCCAGCACTGCAACACTATTTAGTATAGAAGAGATTGTGTCCGGCCCAGCATGCAAAAGAGAAGAATTGTTTTACACTTATGCAGACTTTCTGTCAGCTTTAGCACAAGCGGTTGGTCATTATTATTCTTACTCTCAGTAATTAGTAGTATTTTAAACTACAGGTCATACTTGTGAAAGGCTTGAGATAGACAACTCTAGAACCTTCTGTTTTCCATGGAGCCACTGAATGTACCCATTCTCTCCAACTCCACTGCCAAATGTACTTCCCTGTAGCCTGAGACAGAGTAGGAACATCCTTAAGCATGAGAGCCTTTAAGTTTGGACTTCTAGAGCTCCTGCAGGCCATTTGTGCTTCATGCTACACAACTGAAGGAAGCTGTTCTACATCCCAAAGGGGAGACCAACCCAAGGATGTTCTTTTTCCAAAGATTGTATGGGAAATGCCTGATGAATGATCTCCTCTTCACTGAGAAACTTTACAAGTGAGTATTACACATACAAATTGGAAAAGAAGTCACAGCTAGCTGTGCAGCAGAGGTTAAACCACCCACACCTTGTCCACAATGAAGTCAGGAACCTGCTCCATAGATGTCTGAAAGAAGAAACAGCTGTGCTACTTATTGCTCTTCCAGAAAAGCCTACATAGAGAATTCTGACTGAGGCTCAGATAGATGGGAACAGAGTCCTGTGTGATGGCAGTTCATGCAGGCTGAGTGGATACCTACTTGCTTTGTCAGACTGTTCCACTTGACCCTCATAGAGACAATGCTGTCTTTCAGCCATGGGCCAGACCCTATGCTTAACATGCCCTTGTGTGAGCAATTTCCAGGTTACTCAAAAGAGCCTGTGAGCAACGTATGATGGACAAGGATAAATGTGCAGCCATGTGTGATAACTATTGCCATTGGACATGTGTTGAAGACGATACACGCACTGTGGTAGTTTTGCACTGTCCTCCAGAGCTCATAGCTTGTCTGTCTTCCTTGTGCTGCCCATGGTTTTATTTGTATTACAGACTGGTTTCCTGGGTGTCTTTTCAGCTGAGGCATCTCTACCAGCAGCAACTGGATTTGAAACATGAGGCTTTGACAGCTGAAGCAGAGAATTCAAGCTGGATCTTGAGGCCTGGCTGAACAACATTAAGAATCAGTGTCTTCAAATCAGATGCTTTACTGGGTCAACCAAGTTTGATTCCCAGCTGCTGATGGCACTCTTAGCTGCAGTTTGTGGGGCAGGGGATGACTGCAAATTGAGATGGTATCACACTGTTTTCACAGATATCTGGTACTGTCCCTGGACTGCAGTCACTGTGCAACTCAATCAGCAGGGCCAGAAGAACACTGTGATATTGGATCCTGCAGCTCCCTAACACTCAGTTTGATCTTCAGTACCTCTTTGGTTTGATTATCTTCACACCTTTCCAAGCTTCACAAGGAGGGTTTTGTTCAGAAACAACACTGAGTCATGGCCGTTCTTGTAAAAGAAATCTCTGTTTAGGGAATCCAGGTCAAAAAAGTTTGGTATATTTCCCTTCATTATCCCTTTGTTTAAAAAAGCCTCTCATCCATCCAGAGAGAGGGGGAAAATGCTACAAGACTTAAGCGAGCCTTGGGACACTGTGGAAAATGAACAGCAAACATCTGAGTCATCAAAGCCTGTTCACTAGTTAGCGTTCATCAGACCACTCGGTTACAACTTAAACACAAAAACCATGCCTGCACAGTTCAGGATCAGATAACAGAACATTTCTGATTCTTAGAAGCAGCAAAGTTTGCTCATCTATTTAAAACAAGCAACCAGATCGGAATGTGCGCAGTTTTTGGAAAGAACTTGCATTGTAATTGGAAAGGAGACAGAAAATGAATCAGTCTATTAATAAGCTCTTAAAGAAGTCCCTTCTGCTCCTTTGCTACGTGCAAACCCACATCAGAACATAGTCACTTGGAAGCAGAACACTAGAAATCCCAAAGGCTCTCCAAGGTTGTATGATGAAACCATAAGATGTGTTCTCCCAGCGTCCCTGGACATCCATGGCTTCCAGGGTTTTCTACATTTGGCTCCACAGAGGCAAATGCCAAATGTCTGTGGAAGCCTGACTGTGCAGGGCACTGCCTTGGCAGGGCTGCAGCCCTGAGTTCTGGGCTCAGATTGCACCTGGTCACACAGTGGAAGGGATCAGACTGTGGTCCTACACCAGTCTTGAGGGCAAAGCTGAATAATAATGACAAAAAAAGGAGAAAGGAGCAATAAAAGAGAAAATTGTATGGTTTTGCTGTTGCAGGCAAACCCTGACTAGGACATTCCTAGACCTGTTCATTAGTGATGTATGATACTGAATCTTTCAGGGCTTGCAGACTGGAAGAGTACGATGTTTCTGCTGCTCCAGCATTATAATCCTGTTTTTCAGACAGGATAGCAACAGGACGCAGCACGCAATCTCCCTTGACTGGTCTTGTTTTCTGTCTCACTGCTCCCAAGGGCCTGGAATCCAGAGGGACTTCATCCCAGGCCTGATGCTTCAGGAATGCATAAGAATCTTTCTTCCATATCACCTTGAGGATTCAGGATACCTAACCCTAGCATAATGTCCTCCAAGTGTCAGGACTCAATGAATGCAGCTCTCATCATCCTTGCATCTCACTGCTAGAGTCCTAGAGGTGCTGAGTAAGGAACTGTGCAGCTGAAAGGAGAGCAGGAGAAGACACACACGCTATGATTCACTGCTGTCATAATAAAGTAATCCATTGCTAGTTAAGTCTGACAGCATCTAAGCGTTATAAGGCCATCTACAATCAATGTTTGCAATTAGTTCACCAGCTTTCAGTAAAGGGTTTGTTGTTATTAGGATTTTATTTCCCAAGTGGGAGATGGTAAAGAAAATTTAGTCTTCCTATGCTAAATTGGTAACACAGGAGATTGGGCCAATAGCTGCAGTTTTATCGGATTTATTCAATGAAATATTAATGGGCTAAGCCTTCCCCAACCATCTTTCCTTCCTCATGGTGGTAGGTATTATCAGCCACATTTTTTCTGACGGGGAATATACTTGTCTGTTGCTGCAGAGCAGAAGTGGAAAACAGAGCTTAGTCTTTCCCTATACTCCCCATCCAGCACCTTCATCCCTTAACATCAGTGTAGAGGATGAAACCAACTGAGGGTAAGCGATCACGTTGCATACCATACTGTCATCAGAAGGTGATGTCTTAGAGTGAGAGAAACAGATTGGAGTTGCACAACGTTTGCAGCACTCTAAGAAGAACTAAGGTGTGTCTTGCCCCAGGTTCTGATACGTATCAGTATCAGTTGTCTGGCTGAGATCTGTTCCTCCACATCTCACCTGCATTTCTAGGAATAAGGTGAAATCCCACATGTCGTTAAAGAAAGTCTGTGAAAACCTCCCAGAGCAAGTATGTCTTCAACCAGAGCGTGCTCAAGTGACTGATCAGATTCCTGTTGACTTACGTAGCTTTATGTCAGGCCATGAGAACAGAACTGGAGGTATTAGCCCTATCTGTGTATAGTGCTTTCACCTCTACATTATTACATTCCCCTCCTGTCAGGAAGCTGAAACCATTGAAGATCTGTTTTATAGCTCTTACAGACAGATAAAATTGTGCCAAATTCTCCTCTATTACTGTCTCTCTAAAATCTTGCATCTTCCATAAGATCTGCAATGCGATCACCTGACATGGGAGAGTGGCTGAAGCTCTCCCTGAGCACCACCAATACAGGGAAAAGGAGTTTCTGGACCACAGTGATCTGAAGGAAAAAGAACCTCTTGGTGATACTATGGCACACTTACACGGCTTCACTACATGTTCACTAATAACCAGAAAAACTGGAGGCTTTTGAAATGATGTGGACTTGCACCTTCACATACTTTACTACTGATAAAAGTACCAAAGTCTCATTTCCCTTTCTCAATGTTTCTCTATCAGCTGTGTAATATAAATCCTGCCCCTTTTCCGTGTCTATCCCTTATGAGTCCAGGCTGTTTTAGTATGGAATACCTGTGTCTTTCTCACACCGAGATTTGCCATTACTAACCGGCATCTTTTTCCCCCCTGCATTAGCCAGCTAGATAGAACATATACATGATAGTCTAATGACTTTTGGCTACCAAAACTCCACGGGAACAGTGCTTCCTTGTACCCTGGCATAGCTGCCCTACTAACTAAAAGGGTTTTAAACACACCAGGCTGACCTTCAGATGTTCCTGATGACTTAAAGGTGTAGAATCATCAGTATACTCTAGACAACACTGTAAAAAGCATAGTGACCCAACGTGTTTTACAGAACATGCTGGGCTATAGAGATCATGTCTGTACTTGGGGGGACAAAGGTTTTCCAAATCTTGTTGAAGGGAAGTAGCCATAGTTTTGATCTGGTGTTCTTAAATAATCATAGATAGTGCCATACTTGAGACGAGCATGATTCTGATGCCTGAGGTACTGCTGCTGATCCTGCCTGACCCTGCTTGTATTAGTGGGAACAACGTTTTCATCAGCAGTTAAAAAGAATGATGGACAAAGAACGATGGAACCAAAAGTGGGAGATACTGTTTCATGACTGACATATTAGTGAATTGAGCTGAGGATCTAATTGAGGTGTCTTTGGCATGACACATGGAAGTACTCTAAGTGCAGATGCAACCTCTATGTTCTGCTACTGGTCAAAAGCAGATCAGATCCCACTCTGAACATCCACAGCTCTAGAAAGCTGTCACTGAATTTCTCTCTTGCTACCTGTTTGATATGACCAACTGTGGAAAAGCCTTGGACTTTTGACTGCCGCATGGAGAACACTTCTGTTTTGCTCTCATTTCAGCAGGTGCAGGCTCTGAGTCCTCAAGAAACAACTGTCATTTGCTTTCCTGGTCACCTCTCACTCGGTTTTCCTCATGCTGTTAGAAACAGCACAAAAACTAGCAAAGTGGAAGGGCTTAAAATAGGCTTGCCTTTCTAATGAAATGGTTTTTGATGAGCTAGTGACATAAGGAAGTGCAAATCTCAGCTGCGCTGGTCCCATGACATCCCAAACCTTAGGCGTAGCAAGTATGCATCAAAATCTTGTCTTTTAGCATTTAATGCGAGATGTTACAAACTAATGAAGAGGAGAAATGTATGATGCAGTGTTGCTGTAACCCAAATATACAGATGTAAAATCATTAAGAATAAACTGTTCCATACAAATGCGTGTCAGTAAACCCCAGTCTGATAAAGTGATTTATGAATAATTCTCTAGAATTACTAAAAAGAATGATTTCTCCTTTGAGGCTCTGGAAGCCTTGAGTCACATTGTCGTGTTTTGTTTTTTTTTCCTCTTAAAAAAATGTCTTAAAACACATGGCTTTACAGCTGCTGCTTGGAAAATATACACCTCCAAAGTCTGACTTTCATTTAAATACAAATGTACAAAATGTAAACTGAGACAATAGAGAAATTTACAAAACTTTCCTTTAAAAATAATAAAGACAAAATTCAGTTCTAGTATGATGCTAGTTAAATACGTGCAAGTAGTCATGTTCATTGAATTTCTATTGCAATGTTCTAAAGAGACAAATTTGATTCACACAGTCTTGAGTGCCACCTCCAAAAACAGACCTGAGTGGGAAATTCTTCTTAAAATGCGAGGCTCCACTGGAAGGAATGGATCGAAAATCTCCTTTTGAGGAGATCCTTTTTCTTTTTCACTCAATGGTGGAGGCTCTCTCATCCATAGAAGCGCCATAGATTATAGTGGAAGGATGCAACATGTTGTTTCATAAAACTGAATTGGAACTAGCTGCTTCCAGTGGAGTTTGAACTTACGTGATTTGAATTTATGTGGTGATTTAAACTGGCCTTTGAATTTGAAGAACTCTTTGAATTGTTCTGATGCTGTGGAAAGAGGAAGACAATGACAATTAGATCCCCCAAATATGCCATTCTTTCTTTTAATCTAACACTATTCATTTTAGGGTAATAACATACTTGACTCAACTGCAAGATTTCTGTTTGAAGACCTTTGGATGTAAAGTATTCTTCACCTCCTTACTCATACTCTCTCTAGGTCAAAAGGACCATGGCAGTTCTTGAGGAATCCAGCAAAGAAGACTCACAAGAGCTCCAGGAGTTGTATCAATTCACTGTGAAACATCAGGACCTGCTAAATCTGACTAATACAAAGGACACCTGCCAATGCTCAGGTATGGTTTTAGCCCTACAGAAAGAGATTGGTCTGGGAATGTTATTTAGATTCGCAAGTGGTGCCTTATGAAAGCTGTACATCACATGGTATCTGGTCTGCTCTCTTCTCTAGTGTCTTGGTTTCCTGCCATGACTACTGCACTCAAAATTTGCCACTTCTCTTCTTTAAAAACACAAATCAAGGACTTTCACAAAGAACTCATTAAAACCATACAACCACCTCAAAAGGCATTTCAGTATACTACTGAAAAATAGATTGGGTATGAAGTTTTCAACTGCTGGAAACAGAGCTCAAAAACAATACTGGAACTTCTGCTGGTAAAAATATATCAAGAAGTAGATGGGAAATCTGGGATATGCAGTATAAAGTACCACCTGTGAACTGGGCATCTATGGCATTTTCCATGTCTTAGTCATGAAAGATCTTACCTGTCGTTTAAATATTCTCTGTAGCAATCCTTTCTTGGGTGGCTCTGGGGGGTAGCTTTTGTTTAGGTCTGGTGAAATAGTACCATTTGGTCCAAATACATTCAGTTCTTTGAAACACTCTGTTTCGATCATCTAGTGAGAAACAACAGGAAACAACAAAAAGAAATGATACATCTGCATTAAATATATTGCATTAGGGCCAGGTTGTTCAAAGTCAGGATCAGGAACAGCAACTTGAGTGATGTGTTAGGAGAGTTAACAGTTGAATTCCTGCTCTTGGCTATAAAAGGCAAATGTGACGTATGAAAAGGAGAGGCTGAGTCTGCTCTGCATGTTTGCACATCAGCATTATTAGAAGTTGCCCATAAAGTTTTCTGTTCTTTTCTCCAGGCCTGTGAAGAACGTCGGGTAAAGACAGGAATACTCACAGAATCCCAGTTATTAGTGCCTCTCTGCCTAAGTGGATCTGCTGTTCGATCCAGAGTTGGACTACAAAATCAACTGTTGGCTGTGTTTTGATATCAAACAGAAACAAACCCCTAGATCTGGAAACTCTGGAGCAGCTGAAGGTCCAGAGCCAACTGCTGCAGCTGGGATGTGCTGCAGGTACAAGACAAAGGGTGAGATCAGGATCACCAAAGGAGGATCCATTAGGACTTCCAGTCAGCCCACAGAAGTTCCTGAGAGCTGTTGTTGGAACACCTCTGTAGGAAGCCAGGAGAAGGAAGTACAGTAGGATCCTTGCCAACTTACACAAACATGCAGAGCCAACAGATGCAGTCACCTGAACCTGACATCTGTGGGACATTATAGATCTTGAAAGAGGCCATTTGTAACTTATGAAAGCATTAGAGTCTGGCAAGTTATCCAGTAGCTATGTATTAATGGAAATACACAGCTCCTCTTAAATCATCTGTGTTCGGGATTTTATTGGAGTAATTTTACTATGAAACATCCTTACCTCATTTTGCCATGGAATAGACACTGATCCTGTGGAAAACTTGGAATAGAAATCATCATCTGTTTGGTCCAGGTTAACTCCTTTCACTGTGGAGAACTGCTCGATGTCTAACACATCCTTACAGTACACTGCTCTGGGCTATCTCAGCAGAAAGAGAGAACAGAGAGACAGCAAAAGACAAGATATTTCTGAGTCTGACCATGTGCTTTCATTCACAGATTCAGTCAAGTGAGAATGCCTAACAACAAGTGACTATCTGTGTCCTGCTTCTCTAGACCTGCTCTGCCCGCATGGTTTCCATCAAAGGCTGGTTTCTCTTTAAACATGTAAAGCTTCCCATCTGAAGTCCTTAAAAGCATCAGCAAAGCCAAAGTGGGTTTTAGCCTTCCATGTAGCATATGGTTAAGAGGTGACAGAAAATGATAGAAAGAGCAAGAAAACAAAAATCAGATCCTTTAGTAGTCTTTTCTAGTAGTAGTACCACCAGTAGTCTGTTCTAGTAGTCAGTTCCCTCTCTATTGAAGAATAGCTCCTATAGGAAAGCAGTATGCTTCTGGAGCTCTGAAAAGGGAACTCAAACAGAAGTGCTTCTTCTGCTCCCGCAGCCTCGGAGTTTGAAGCTTCAAAGTTTAGAGGAATGTATATTAATTGCTAAAGAAAACAGACGAGGTTTGGCATTTCCCCATTGTTTTCATTAATAGCTCAGCTGCTGGAAGCTGTCCAGAATCACCTCTCTTAACTCCTTCGACTTGGCATTTCTTCAAATACTCAAATGGCCTTGGAGGTGTCCCTGCCCATGGCAGGGGTTTGGAACTAGATGATCTTAAGGTCCTTTCCAACCCTAACTATTCTACGATTCTATGATTCTTTTTAAACCACTTAATTATCTGTGATGACAGAGACCGGACTCTTTGCAGTGACACTGGTTTTAGCTCCTGTTCCAGCAGTCGGCCACAGAAAGTAGAAAGAGTCATCATTACCTGTCATAGTGTGGTCATCTGCATGCCTAGAGAGTTCCCATCAGACATAGTTATCCACTGATGAGCAGGAGTAATTGAGGGGATGGCTTGTGGGACTAGCTTGACCTGCTGAACTCAAACACGTATTGAATCCTACTGTCTATACACTGCACCATGACTGCACAGTCCAGGGGTCCAACCATGCAGAGTTTTATCTAGATCTGAGCAGTGTGACCAAACAAATCAAGCTGATTCCTGATAGAAGTCCTATTTGCTGGAGGCTGCATCCCTCTGCATCCCTGACGGCTGCAACTCACAACATATTTGTGGAGACAGAGCAGTCTACAAGAGGATGGAGAGACGTGGGTTGGATCACAACCCCTGCCATTGGTTATATAGCTTTGGATGATCCATCTGACTTCAGTAAAGACTTGGAAATCTACGGATGAAGTGCCAACTAAATTAAATTAGGAGCAGCTCTTCAGTTCCCAATAAAGAGCCATAAAAATTTATGTGCCTCTGCTTTAGCAAGCATGTCTATCAGAGGTGCCTCCTGGGCCTTACATGCCACAGTTGAGCTTTTAATACACTCTGGCAGATCCCAAATTCGAGCCCAGAATTTACTCATTTTCTACATCAGAAAGAAATAGTAGCTTGTCTCCTATTTCTTCCCACTAAAGCAGGTCGTAACACCACGGGCTAATTGGCAGGAATAACTAGGCCACATAGTAAAATGTAAAGCAAAACCAGAGCAGCTAAAGTAAACTCCTGTAGTGTTCAAACCACTTTGGTTTGGTGGAGTTTGCAGCGCTGTGAATGAGAGCTGCCAAGATGATACTTTCCTTAATACGTTGAAATGGCAGTGTTTACTTAGAACCATATGGGAACTTTAAGGATAGAAGATCCAGCCAGAAAGAGAGCCCTGCAGGGGGGAAATAATCAGATAACTCTGCCCTGGGGAAGAGACACCACAAAAGGGTGGGAAAGGTTTTGTCATTGCCAATGCAACAAAGACTTTAGTATGTGCAAGATGGGTGTGAAACCCTGAGTAAGGACCCAATGTTGGGTTCCGTGCCCCATGAACACTAACAAGCTCCAAATGCTGTCTTCAGTCCAAGCTAACTCCTCTGCTTGAGGTGACACTTGATATCTGAACCTGCTTCAGACACTATAACTAATGCCTGCTTTTATGATGATCCAGTCAATTCCTCAGTTCCATAGAGCTCTGGATTTTGTAATTCCAGCTTCACCTCGGCGTATATATCCATCTACTTGTATGCATGCGTGTGGCTTTCACTGATGATTGTTCCAAGCACCACCTGGCCCTTACAAATACTACCATGGAAATGGGGATAAAAAGGCTCCCAGTTTAAAGTTTGGGAATGAGGCACAAACAGATCAAGTGGTGTCCCCAGTGTCACCCAGGAAGACTGTGGTAAAGTGAGTGGGAAAGAATCAACTCCCAGGTTACCCCCCTGTATGCAAGCCTACCCACCCTGCATGCACAAGTCAGATGCACAGATCAGCTCTCCTCTTCCTCCCAGCCTCCCCACTCCAGCCCTACCACTTATCATGTCTTCCCAGGGCAGCTACCCATGCAGAGACAGAAGTCACTTTAGAAACAGATCTCTTGAAAGAGGCCACTGAAGTTCTTCTTATTGTACTCACATCAGGGACAAAGGGAGGATCCAACATCCCTGCTTCCAACCGCTTGAAATTCATGCTCTTGAAAAAGGGGTGCCTCTTCACTTCTGCTGCACCCTCCCCTTGACATCCCAGCCGCTGCTTCACATCCTTGGTGAGGAGCTGAAACACACCAAGAGGAATGGAGACGAGGTCAGAAAAGCAAGAACTCCACAAGGATATTTTTATCTCCAGTTGGTTGTGAATGGGCCCAGAGGGAAGTACAGAGGGGAATTGCAATTGGTGTTACTTAATGGCCCAAGTGAAACGGATTAGGAGTGCACTGTTCTATGTGCTGCTGAAACCCATTGAAAATTACCTGCTGTAAAGTGTTTACAGTCAGAATAGAGACTGCTGCTTCTGCTGATGTTCAGTGAACAGTCAAGAACAGGTCCGACATACCCTAATAGCATATATAGATGCATATTCATGAGTGTGGTGTGCTTCTTAGTTGTGTTCCTGTAACTAAGCATCACTTTCCCACGTCGCTTAGGCTGAATGACTTCACCATCGAAGCGTATTTCCCCCCACCCGCTGCAGTAAATTCGACTACATCACATTTCACAGTGAACCAAATCATTGTGCTCATGGGTTTATCTCTGCTGAACTCCAGAGGTTTGTCCATGGAGCCAGCATTGGTAACCATCAGTGTTGTTTGCTTTCAGAGAAGGGCAATGCACCACCTCTGCCCACTACAGCAACTCCTGCCTGTTTCCTTGGTACCCGTAATGAAGCAATGGACACTGCCTGAACTCAGCATCCTTGGGCTATTAGATAAGCATGTCCATGAACATGAACACAGGGGTGTAGGTCCTGCAAGACCTTGTGTGGATGGACTGATGATCTTCAAGGGAATGTTTCGATGGGAAAACAATTCTGGCACACATTGGTGGTTGACGAGACAGAACACGTAGACAAATCTTCACCAAAATGCATCTTCTTACAAACCATATGCATAGAATCGAGGCTAAATCAATGTCTTAGGAGATCACATCTAAAAACAATGAAGAGAGGCAGAACTCAGCACGCAAATAACTGGTACAAAGCCAGCATCACCTGGACAGGGACATTTCTAAGTGTATGCCTGACTTCAGGCAATCTGCTGAAAAGTAAAGATTCATAAATTTGGTTCCTTTTTTCCCCATCCACTCATCATTGCCAGTTGGACTAGATGACTGCTGAACGTTCCTTCCGACCCAAACTGTTTTATGCTCTTTGAGCAACCCTGCAAGATGCTCTCTTAGAGGAGGGAAAATACGACTCTGAACTCACCACGATGTGCACAGAGATTTCAACTGCTGGTTAATGAGACGGATGACATCTGCCTTGGTACAACAGAAAACTAAACAGTTGAGGATGACTTCGCTGGAGTCTCCACTTGCGGAGAGAGACAATAAGTTTACCCTGCAACACCAGGCAGGAGATGACACCAGCCCTTTCCCACGAGCAGGGTATCCCTCCTGGAGCAGGGCACGCTCCAGGCAGACACCCACAGCCCCCCCACCACCGCTGGCCAGCTGCAGGCAGAGGGGCAGACGAGGATGCCCGGCTCCAGCCGGCGGAGGGAGAGCGGCTGCAGGGCGCCCGGGGGCCGCTGGGGGGCAGCAGAGGCAAGGGCAGAGCCACCGGGCAGGGCGGGCGGCAGCGAGGAGTTCGTTGTTCCAGGGATGGAGAGCGGAGGGGATAAAGGGATGGGAGCTCCTGCCGGGGTCAGGAGGGGTCCGGTGCCCTGCGGAGGGAGAGGTTCACACCACACCTCCGCTTCCAGCCATCTCCCCTCACTGCCGCCCCAGGTGGGCTGCGCGGATCAACCGCGCTGAAAGGAGGAGCACAACTCGATGGGAATGTCTTCCACGGCCATGCAGGACATGGAGTGGTTTGCGTTATACAATCATGGAGTCAACTCGGTTGGAAAAGACCTTTAAGATCATGAAGTCCAACCATGACCCCAGCGCTGACCAAGGCCACCACTAACCCGTGGCACTGAGGGCTTCATCTACATGTTTTTGAACACTTCCAGGGACAGCGATTCCATCACTTCCCTGGACAGCCTGTTCCAATGCTTAACAACCCTTTTGGAGCCTAAACCTCCCCTGCTGCAGCCTGAGGCTGTTTCCTCCCATCTTGTTCCTCTGAGCCCATGGGAAGCCCCATGGATAAATCCCCATGGATCTCACCAGTGCACCTGACAGCCAGGGCAGTGAGCACATGGAGCTGTACCGTGCAGCACCTGGCTGGGCTCCATTAGGAAGGCAGGAGGCAAACAGCTCCGGGAGGGTGGGAAAGGCAAGGAGGTGTTTCAGGATGTCAAGCAGACAACCAGGTGCAGCGCTGTAGGAGGCTGGGAGTGGGGAGCCAGCACCTTCCCTGCCAAGGGCTGTTTTTAGGCTCTCCAGCGCAGGATATGTCTCAGTGTCTCCCTGCCTTTGTTGCTCTCTCAGCCACATCATCTCAATGAGGAGAAACCTTGCAACAACTGCTTGTTGCTAATGGGAGGTTGGTGATTTTTCCTCTGGTGTCTGGCTAAAGCCGCGCTTCCTTGTCCTTATTGTGGTTTATAGGGTCACGGTTCTTTGGGCTTCTCTGAGTGCTCTGCATCCCCAGGCATCCCTGATTTTCCTATTGGGCTTCCACAGCCTTCTCAGTTCTGTCGTTTTTTTGCTGGGGGCCTCATTTCCAGCCTAAGACAGCAAATGGCTTTGGCACTCAGTGCGCCCCATGTCTGCGTTGATCATTGTCCAGCCAGTCCTGAGCGAGCTGCAATGGCAGAGGCCAAGCGGTCTGAAGAGTGGTGAAGGGATCTGTGGGACATCAGAGCCTTCTGCTCAGCTGTTTCTGCCTCAGCAGTAGCAGCAGCAATAGCCAGAGGAGACTATGGACTGAGAGATGGGGCAAAAGTGAACGGTTTTGGCTATAACAGCAACTTCCAGTTTCCAGACAGCAACATCCCTTTCTTCTCACAGATTCTTCTGCCTCTGCTGCAGTCTAGGTGGTGACATCTGCTCTGACTGGACACCACGACTGACTGGTTCAAAGACAAAGGAAGACTTGAAGAAACATCTCTATGCCTTTCTATCCTCTGAGCACACAGGTTCATGGGAAACAGCACCATTTGATCCAGCTGATAGGAAAAGACCTTTCTTGGGCACTTCTCTCAAGCTTACTTTCCCAGAGAAGAGGGGATGTTTTGCTTGCAAATCCTCGCACAAAACTTCAAGCTCTCATGGTGTCGGTGCAAGGTTTCTTGTTGTGGGAATTTAGAGGGCTTGGGTTCGGTTTGTTTCTTTTTAATCCCAACAAGCATACGGATTGAGCCTATGGGAAGAAGATCGCTTTGGAATTTTCAGTCAAGGCCTGGATCACTCTATTGCGAATGGGCAGAGAAGACAGAAGTTCTTTTGATCTTCTATTCTCATGTTGAGAGGACTTTCCTGACAGGTGAAAATAAGAATCTGAAGGCAGAAGAATCACTTTTACTACCCATGTCTCTGACTTGGATAGTAAAAATATCGCTTTTGGAAGTGATACCCTGAAGCTTTTGGGAACAGTGATGCTGAGGAGCAGGTTGTAGTAGAAAGGGGTAGATCTGGACTTGCCTGTAGCTTATAAAGGAGACCTCTGAGTTTCTGCTCTACAAGTCAGCTGGGAAGGGAAGAAGAGGAGTGACTTTACCATCTATCTGTGCAGCCAGTAATTCTCCTGCTGGGGAGACCAAGGTAATCTGGGAATTTATCCTTGCCAGGCCGTGAATGTTAAAAGTTGGTTGGAGTTTGTGACCAGACAATAGGGGAGCTGAGGATTGAAAAAGGCATTCTGGATGCTCTTGGGCTCCTCCATGATAAACAAGGGAATATTCAGTAACCTCAGCTGCAAGATGGAAGTCTCTGGAGCATGAATGCTGTTGGTCATGGGTGGCTGCAAGACACAAAAGGAAGCAAGCCACTGGAATAGGCTGGGACTGAAAGATCACAGAAAGGAGACGATTTTCCTGCAAAGCCCTGTTGCAGGGGAGCAGTGCCTGCCTCTAGAGGAGAGTCCTGGTGGAGAAGAAAGTAAGAGATTAATGGGATTTGTTAAGCTGTCGCTGCAGACAGCTCTAGAGATGGTACCGGTGAAACCAGACACTTCTGGCTTCTGTTACGGATGTCAAGAGATAGCAAGGACTAAAATACTTTTCCAGAAGAAACAGTTTTTCCTTTCTTCAAGGAATAACGAGTCTTGAACCATTTCCTGCAGCCCCAGCAGCTCTCTGCAATAGTAAACCTGCGTAATAACTTGAAATATGCATCCCATTTGGGAATCTGCTCAGGAAAAGAAAACTGAGATAACATCAGTATGTCTTGAGTCATCTCTACACTTTTGTTTAATTTCATTTAAAAGGATGCATTTAATACGAATAAAGAGCAGAACAAAAACAACCCCATCAGGCTGATGACAAGCCCTCTTGGGGCTGCTGTGCAAATGACCCAAACAAATGTAAGACCCAGCCAAAGCCTATGGGAATTCACAGAGCTTCAGATCTGAAGATGGCTTATGGCTTCCAAGCATGCACGAAGCTGATACCAAGCAGCAGAGCTTTACGTTCTGGTAGCAAAGGCTCCAGATGACACTGGAGGTGTGTAAATGAGGGCAGGATTCAGTCTACAGAGTTATGGGCAAAGCATGACTAGAATGGGACTTTCAAAGTCTTGAGTGGCATCTTCAAGATGAAGAACTCTCTGATAGTTTCATGTCACTCATTTGTTCCCCTCTGGGGATTCAAACACTGCAATGTCTGAGACTTTTTTTCCACGACTTTGTTTTGCTTCCTTTACAAACAAACAACTGTTGTGAGGATTGCTAAAAACAGCCAACAGTCCCCAAAGTGCTGCTTTATTTATCTTCGTGCGATCAGTCACTTCATATCCAGATCATACTGTGTAACAAATAACTCCAACTCTCAAGATGTTAGTCTTAATATAATAGAAATAAGGGAAATGTTTTCGAGGGTAAGGGTGCAAAACATTTCTGCTCATGAAAGAAGGGGAATGGTAAATCCGCTTCCATTGACCCAGATGATCAAATAGTTTAAGGGATCACCAGTTAAATGTCAACCCTTAAAAAGAAGTAAACATACTATTTTTAACGTATTTAAGAGAACAGAAAAGTTCTATGGTCATCTCTCAATTACCAAATGAGACAAGACAGTGGTGTGGGAACTGAGGATGCCAGAATGGACATATATTGCACTGCTTATGCTTATGAAATCACAGCCTCATCTGGCCAACTGAAAACTCAAAACTCTCGGGCATGGGTGACAATCTTATTGCAAAGGCTTAATACTCAGGGTTATTATTATTATTAGCAGTAACAATAGCAATGATAATCATTTGAAGACCACCTTGATGTGTGCCAGGTGCTTCTCAAGACAGATGAAAGGACAGTTATTCTCAGGCAGTGCTGATAAACTTTAAGGTGTTATAATGTGTGAAGAAGTTGGTTTCCAGGGATGAAAGCAGGAGAAGCAGCAGCATGATGAAAGAGTTTCTGGTAGTGAGGAAGAGAAAATACTGCATTTAGCGAAAAAAGAATCCATCATCTTCAGCTTGGCTGAGGAGGCACTTTGGGGAGGGAATGGAGATCAGAATCACAGAACACCTGAGGCTGGAGGGTGCCTCTGGAGGTGTCTAGTCAAATCTCTCTGTTCAATGCAGAGTCACCAAGAGCATGTTGCTCAAGACCATATCCAGTTGGGGTTTGGATATCTCCAAGTGTGGAGACACCACAGCCTCTCTGGGCAACCTGTTCCAGTATTTAACTACCCTCACCATGGAAAAGTGTTTCCTGATGTTCAGAGGGACCCTCCTGTGTTTCAGTTTGTGCCCATGGCCTCCTGTCCTGTTACTGGACACCAGACCAAGAGTTTGGCTGTATCTTCTTTGCACTCTCCTATCAGAGATCACTTTAGTGAAGTAAAATGGGAGATGCAGGAATAAAAGGCATCAGAGAAGACAGTATGCAGGAAACAAACAGAACACTGAAAGAGTGACAGAAGAACACAGCAGTATGGGCCCATCCAATACTGTTGACTTGAATGTACTTCAAGTCACATCTTTGGATGCAAGACTGCACTTGTCAGGGAAAACACACACGTATATCGATGAAGTAGAAGACACAACAACAACAAACAGGGAGCAATTCCTAGAAAGATTGGATTTTTTCAGAGAAAAATACACCATGAAGCAGTTATGTTATATGGGAACTATGGGTTGGGGAGCTTCCCAGAAAGCCAGCTGCCCCTGTTCCTAATTATTTATTATTCATCTCTGTTTCAGTCCAAAATGAGGACTGATTTATGGGAAATTACTTACAAAATGAAACATGGAAATACGGGATGGATGATGATTAATGGGAGCTATGATATGTGCCTGCAAAAATGCAAAGGGCATAACCATCCAGGCCACGAAGGTTGACATGGGATGACACTAAAGGGTTTTCTTATGACTAAAAGAATAAAGACAATACATTTCCTGGTGGCAATGCTATTAGCTTATGGAGAAAGCTTTGAAGAGAAGGCTAGGCAACATGGTGGAAAACATGCTGCTCTTTACTCCTGCCCTGAAGAGTTCACTATGGGAAAGCCTTTTGTGTTGGATCTTCGTGAAGGCTCAAGTTAGATTTATGTACTGCAACTTTATGCTTCATTTCACAAATACAATGGGTACTTAATGATTACTTTTTTGATTCCTTGTTAAGATGCTGGTACAAAGGAACAAAGTCCTGTTTTTTTCGATATAAAGAGCAAAGAGAACTTGAGAAAGTATATTTGAATCATGGATTTTTAAAGCTATCGTTTGATAAATGACTTCTGGATGGAAAACCACAATAAATAAATATGCCACATGATTGAAGCAGTAACGATCAAGTTGTCAGGAATGATTTACATACAGTTCATGCTTCCCTGAGGCAAGTGACTGAACTAGACAACTTCCTGAGGTCCCTGGCTCCCAGAAACCAGGGCTTTATGGCTTGAAGTTGAAAATGACCACTGTAGCATAATGACTTTCAATGTCTACTCCCTTCAGACTGCTGGGTCATCTCCGGCACTATCCCATCAATATTACATTTAATTCTCCTGAGCTTTAAATTGGTTATTTTCAGAGTATACTTTCATTCTGTTATGCCTCATGCCTCCAATTAACTACAGAACAAGCAACGGGAATGTAATTTTTGCCTCACAACATTTTCATTTCACGCTAACAACAGGACATGCACAAACTCTGCCACTCCATCAGATGCTGCTCTTCACCTGGTGAGAGTTGAGATGCTACTAGCACAGCAATAGCAAGCTGTTTGAGCACATGCAATGGTCTGTAAGAGCCTGTGGCTGTCCTAGATCCTCTCACACTGATTTCAGTGGGGGCTCTGCATCGCAGATTAAGAGCAGTGAATGGCCTAGAGTACATATCAAGAGTGATGTCAGTTAATTACTACCCTGGGGATTCAGCACTAAGTTGGTGCACTGTGAGTTAATGACTTCCAGGCATGATACTTGGCAATGCTACCATTATTATTTTGCAAGGAGACTTCAGTGTCTTTTTGTGAAGCCAGCCAACCAGAAATGTTGTTGGTCTGCAGTTTGCTTGCCTGTTGCACAAGATACTGGTGAAACTCTCACTACCTATTTGTTGACCTTTCTTTCCCTTCATTCTCTCCCTAACAGCATACATAGATATGTCATTGTCTCCAAAGGAGACTTCACTCTTTAGCAAACAACATCAACAAAAAGGCCACATCCCTTTCCAAATTACAGTGCAGCCTTCTGAAGATGGCTGTTGACAAGACATTGATGAATTCAGACACAGCTTTGAGAGTTCTCAGAGGGTTTGAGGATTTCCATTGTCAGACATGGCTATTGTACTATGAAAATGACTCCCAGCTGAAAGAGTGAGAAAACATTTTAAAGGACAGCTCAACAGTGTTAAAAAAGCTGGATACCCTAGCACCCTGGGGGAAAAGCTGCTAAAAAGTTAGTGAGATGGTGTGGGACAACATTTGAGTGTCACAATAATTTCATTGCATAATCTTTGTCCTGCTTACCCCCAGCTCTCAGCAAAGACAATGGAAGCATGGGGCTTTCAGTTCCTTGCAGGAGACAGTCAGAGTCTTGCATCACCAAGTCCTTTTTATTTTTTTCTCCAAGATTATAAAAGACAGAAACGCATTCTTGACTGCAAACTAACATTCAAAGTCTCACAAGAATAGATACTGCTCCCTTGACCATAAACCTTTGGAAAGGGCTGGAGATGACCATGATGGATCTCACAGAGAAGCAAGCCCAAATAAACACAGTTTGAATGAATAGAGAATGCAGTCATCCCATCAACAGATGAGCTTCGTTAGTCCTTGTCTCTGCAGCCCATCTATGGTACTGTGTTACTGCTCAGACCGTCAGATACAGCTTGCTAAGAAGCTGCCACATTGGTTCTTCAATCCCCTTACCATTTTACAGATGGACTTGGCCTCCTCAGAAAACTTATGGGAGTACACCTCTTCTGTCTCCAGCACTCTTCTGTCCACTTCTTCCCTCTTCACCTTCTCTTTCCTTCCACGGAATGGTGATTGCCCAGCAATCATTTCATAAATGAGACAGCCTAAGCCCCAGTAGTCAGGGCTGAGTGTGTATCTCTGGTTGTTCAACACTTCAGGAGCTGCAGAGAAGAAAGATGTCTCTTGTGGAAGTGCTTGATATTCACACAGGCAAAAAACCTTTACATTTCTGTAAGTTCCGTTCTGGTGACTGAAAACACATGCAGAGAGTGGGTGCTTTTGATGCCATTAGAAAATGAAGCATGCTCCATGCCACGTTTTTTACTCTACATACTTCATGGCATGTGCATGCTGTCTTCTGACCAGACTACTAAGTCAGACCAATAACAATAACAATAAAGAAGTTGAAGCTAAGTATTAAGCAGAAGCCTGATTTTAAGAATCCTTCCAGATTTCTCCATTTAGGGAAGGAATGACATGCAAACACACACCCTGCAAGCAACAGCGACATTTCTTCAAAAGTAAGTTCTGTCTTTTTGGTTAATTTAAAACTTTTTTTTTTTTCCCCATTCAAAAAAACAAATCCATTTATTTTGTGTTGCAACCATTCAGCCTGCTTTGGCTCTACAGGCATCCTCACTTCTGCACACACACATACCCGTGTGCTCACAAGCACGGAGTCTTAGTGTGCACGCAAATTTTAAGTGAGGTAACAAAAGTTAGAGATGACAACTGATTTGCCTGCTTTCATTCAAGTCTCCATGTGCCACAACAGTGACTCATATCAGCTAGTTTCCATGTAGTCAAATAAGCAAAACCAACTTTTATTCCAAGAAATAAGCCCACCCACAGAATGCATGCAAATAATTACATTGAATATTAGAAATCAGATCTAGTTAAATCAGGGAGTGTGTTTTTCACCAATGTATACATCTCTAATCTTCCTTTTCACAGCCTCCCCTGCATGCAGGGGAAGACTCAAGATGACCTTGGTCAAGATGAGCATAGGTGCAGACTTACCCATATTATAATAAACATACATTTTAACTATTACACAAAACAGCAACTAGAAATAAACCTCCATTTTAGCACATAGCCCTCCTAAAATAAAACTACAGTACTACCACTATAATCTCAGTTGTTGTCTCCCCTTTTTTCTTTCTTTGTTGATTTAAGATTAAAAACCTGTCTCATTAAGAGCAGCTGTGGTCCATCCTTTTGCCTACTTCTGATTTCCACTCGCATGACTCTTAGTGGGTTGTTGTCTAGCAACCCAGACACAGCTGAATGTGAATCTTTCACATGGCAAAAGGATCTCTAAAACTCAAGTAATCTCAGCAAATTATCAAGAAGATGAGCTACCAAAGACTTACCCATATACCCTACTGTTCCTACTCTTCCACGGATTGATTCACCCTCAGGGATTTTAACAGCTAGACCCAAATCAGATATTCTAATATGGCCTGGAAGGAAAAAAAGAAACAGAACAACATAAAGTAGATATATGACCCAAATTAGGCCAAAATTACTGTTATTATTGCTACAACACCCTTGCAATTTACTTTTCAGACATTTTAAGAGTGTTTTCAATTGCTGAGTTGGAGCAGTTTCATTGATAAGGACAGGAGGAATGATTAAGGGAATTACAATGCAGTGAAATGAATTTTAACAGTGAGGCTACAGACTAGAGTGGATTGTGTGAGGTATTTTAAACCCAACAACAAAATAAAGGCAATGGGAGGCATGCTGGAGGGAAACATCTTGAACCAATCACAGGGGATGGATGGGCTGACATAATTCTGTAGCTTTCTGAATGGCTGAAGGGGCTACATCTGGTCTGTAAATCATCATGAGATTCAATTATTGCTCCCTTCAGAGCAAATGGGTACCTGGGTCTGCATAAACTGAGAGTTGGCT
This sequence comes from Forpus xanthops, assembly GCA_032466535.1. Taxonomy (NCBI): domain Eukaryota; kingdom Metazoa; phylum Chordata; class Aves; order Psittaciformes; family Psittacidae; genus Forpus; species Forpus xanthops. Next base: position 39,104 of record JASSUY010002032.1, read on the forward strand.
AAGCAGAGGATGAAAGTACTTCTGTAAACGGAGTGGGAAGCACGGATTAAGAAATTACAACTTCCTTTGTGTGGTGTCAGCCTCACAACAGTAAGGATGGACCAACAATGAAAGAAGGCAGACACCTGAGCAAAGCAGTGCTCTGAGAACAAACCCTGCTTCCTTCCATCCATGCAGTGAGCTCCAGCACTCCACCCACCCAAGACAGGAGTATTAGCGTGCGCTGAGCCTCTTAGTCACTTCAGAGCATTATTTGTCTTTGTGCAGTACATATCCTAAAACTAACTTAATCTACTTTAATGCAAAAGCATCTCCGTAAACCTCTGAGACTTACCATAATCATCTAGCAGGATATTTTCTGGCTTCAAATCTCTGAAAATGAAAGAGATACTTACTGGTATGAGGCTGGTTTTGATAACATAACCATCCAACAGTGTGCAAGTGCATTTATTACTAGTAATAAACCAATTGACTGTCAACTCAAACAGCAAGGAGCTCATGAAACCAATGCAACTTTGTGCAACTCACTTCACAGATAGACTGAAAGCATATGGGTTTTTCTAAACCAGAGTTACATTTTTTCACTAAGCCAAGCTTTTAGTTCCTAATCCACTCTATAACGGACTCATGCATCTAGTCCTGCAAGCCCTGTAAACCAACTCATGCAGTGCTGTGTTTGTTAAATCTCTGTCACATTTTCTGCTATAAACCCTTTTGTTCAAAACATATTAAAATCTTGTATTTGCGTATGAAAATGGAAACAGCAATATCTTGGGCTCAAATTTGCTATGCCTGGCATCTGACTCGAGCCAAATCAGTGACTGTGTGTCCATGTGCTTGCACACATGCGTAATGATTTCATCGAGTTTGGAAAATGAAGGGCAAAGAAGGAAATGCTGTGCCCACGTTAAGATTCTTCTTACAAACTCCAGTGAAACTCTTGTGCCTATGTGCTTTGGAACAACACCATGAAAATTGGCAAAGGCGGTCACTGATGTCAAAGATGTGCCTTTTACTGCTTCTGTGAAAAAATGAATTCCCAAATCTGGCCAAGTTATAAATGTCTGAAAAATGTAATTTCAGTTTTCATGTATTTAGCAGAGTCTTGGCAGAACATTCATTCCTCTGAAAGGTTTGTCTGCACCAAACCTACTTCACCAGTTACTCCTTCTAGATGCTGCCTGGGCCAGCCAAGTTCAAGTCCCCTCACCTGACCAAGGTTTGTTTCCATACCTATGGAGGAGAGCACAACATTGCGGCAGCCGCTACCATTCCTGGATGCTGCTGGCTGCTGGGAAGATGCAGCCCATCTTCCCCATGCTGCTAAGTAGGGACAAGGCACAGCCTTCTTTTAACACAGAGAGGGAATGTTGCCAGCCTGGGAGATGGGAGCTGGAGGTGCTGGAGGGAACACATGGATGCGCTGGGCAGGGAGCATCCCAGAAGGGACGTGTGATGGGAGCAAGCTGTGCTGGCTCAGCAGCCCGAATAAGGAACCAGCACTGCTGAGTGAGGCAGGCAAAGACGTACTGCTGCAATTCACAACATCATGCCCTGACTTTCATCTAGTCGACTCCTACTGAAACACAGCGTTTAGCCTGGTGCAAATCCAAAAAGTGCTTGGCCTCGTCTTTTTCTAAGGACTCCTTGCATTTGTGGACCAGCTTGATTCTGTTAGCTTCCCAGCAAGACGCATTTCTTTTCAAAGAGCAAAGAGAGGGGGCTGTACAAGAGAAACCCTCACACCAGGACATCAGTGCACTGCACAGAGCCTGTGCAGGAGCCCGCCCTGTGTTTCAAGCTGTTCCACTCCGGTGTCATGAATTTCCCTGTGAATGGAGAGGGATGTTTTATAGTTTTCACAATGCTGAGATTAGAATTTCAGAACTTGCCTCGCTTTAGTTTATTATTTCAAGCACGAACACAAAGTAGTGGGAACAATCTTCCCTTCTTGTTTGCTCCAGACCCTCTGGACCACTCAAGATAAACTTCACTGGGAGCCTAGTGGTACCAAGCCTCCTTTTCAAATAAACAATACTGAAACGTGGAGGGCAGCTGAATGCTGTGATTTAGTTTAACATACCACTGTGGCTTTCTAGTGCTGGAACAACACAGTGGAGGGCATTTCCTCTGCATTTTTAAGAATTTATACCAAATCCCTTAAGAACTATTTCCTTGAAGAACTCAGACTTCATTAGTTACTGCATCTTCTGCTCCAGCAGTTATTAGTCCCACTTCAAGCTGTAACTGTGGCCAATTAAAGCAGGTTTGCTCTCCCCCCCAGACATCAGTTGTCATTTCTGTTTTCAGATTTTTGGCTCCTCAGTATCAAGGCTGGCTTCCTTTGGATGGCCAACACTTCCAAATGCCAAGCAGAAATGCGATTCCTGTACGAGATGTCTAAGAGAAATAAAACTCCCTGGTAGATACAGTTACATGTAAGGCTACTTCCCAGTGGTACAGCTTTATACATATGTAGAATCATAGAATAGTTAGGGTTGGAAAGGACCTTAAGATCATCCAGTTCCAACCCCCCTGCCATGCCCAGGGACACCTCCC
>JASSUY010002038.1:0-17448 GCA_032466535.1 Forpus xanthops
AAGGGAAGGGAAGGGAAGGGAAGGGAAGGGAAGGGAAGGGAAGGGAAGGGAAGGGAAGGGAAGGGAAGGGAAAGGGAAGGGAAAAAAAACATCTTCAACAGGCACAATGCTAATCAAACAGATTGGACTTTGTTATTCTAATGAGTTGCCTATGTACGTAGGCTCAGCTCTGTGCATTTGCAACATTTTCTTCAAACTTTGTTTTCCTAGTCGCAATTTGCCACACTGGCAATTTGCTTTATTTGGATATGATGCTTGCCTGGCAATTAATTACAAGATCTTCTTGTGAAGGATGGTCTTTTTTTTCTCTTCCTTCCCTGTCTCCCCAGTGTTCTACGTGCTGAGCTAATACACTGGAAAACTAGAAACTAGATGTTTACAAAACTAGACTATTTATTAAATTGCCTTTGGACAGAGACTTTGGAAATGCAGGAAGCTTTTCAGTCAGATTAGCTTCCTGGTGGTACCTCTTCAAACTTTTGCTCCAAATGTCTATGTTCTACCCTCTGATTTCTCTGGAATTTTATTTAATTGACTGTATTACATAACGTGGCAATAAAACATATATTAAAATATTCCTTGTTAATATATTTTTATTTAAAATGCAATAAATGATTGTGAATATTAATTGTGAATATACTGTGCTGATCCATCCTCATTAATTTACTTTCTCATGGAAATTCAAAGCATGCAAAGAAGCAGGGTGCAACTGTCATGATTTAAGCCCAGCCATAATTCACGTAGCTGCTCTCTCAGTCCCCTCCCCTCATCCCCCCCCCCCCCCCAAACTCCCAGAGGGATGGGAAGGAGAATCAAAAGAATGTAACTCCCATGGGTTGAGATAAGAACAGTCCAGAAACTTAGGTATAACACAAACCATTGCTGCTACCACCAATAATAATAATGATAAGGAAAATAAAAAGGGAAGGGAGCACAACGCTCACCACCTGCCGTCTGATACCCAGCCCAAACAAGCAGTGATCTACATCACCCCCAGTGACAAGTACAGCAGCTACGCATACCACAGTGATAATCACCACAGCTAAACCAGAGGACGAACTCCTACCAATCAGTTGTTCCTGTATGCAAGAGGAAGAGCAATAAAGAAGCAAGCAAGAAAAAGCAAGGTGAAACAATGTACTCAACACTCAGGACAGCATCTGATCAGGAGGCATCATCACATGATGAAGAAGAAGAAGAAAAGGTACTCTACCTGAGACCTCAGTTGAACTATGGAATATAGGAAAACTTTTGCCCATCAATCAGGGGAATGCATCATCACCTGGTTGCTCCAATGCTGGGACAATGGGGCCGACGGTCACGAACTAGAAGGTAGGTAAGCCAAGCATCTATGATCACTTCCTAGGGAAGGGGGAATTGACAAAGCAATTGCAAGAGAGAAACAGTCCCTCAGCCTTTGGAAACAGCTCTTTGCAGCTGTGAAAGAAAGTTTTCCATTCAAGAATGATGTTATGAGCTGTTCAGCCAAGTGGACTGCTGTAGAGAAAGGCATCCAGTCTCTGAGGGAATCAGCAATTGTAGGGATGATCTATCACATCAAACCGAATAACAGGGATATACCCATAGATCACTGCTTGGTGGGGCTGGATACAGGTTAGAGGGTGGTGAGCAGTTGTATTCTCTTCCCTTGTTTCACTTGTCATTATTATTATTGGTGGTAGCAGCACTGGTTTATGTTATACCTTAGCTACTGGACTGTTCTTATCTCAACCCACGGGAGTTGCATTCTTTTGATTCTCATCCCCATTCCTCTGGGAGTGAGGGGAGAAAGGGCAGGAGGGGAGTGAGCAAGTAAGTGAACTGTGTGGCCGATTTACTAATTCAACCTGGGTTAACTGTCAGCTAAAACAGAACAATCTAAATTCTTTCAAGGATTTATGAGGATGACATCTACCTGAACTCTGGTGACACCCTCTCCCTGAAAGAAGTATCTGTTCAGAGTCCCTTCTTATCACAGGAGTCACAAATCATGGAAACGTATTAGTATAGTAACATAGAGGCTGTTGAAGGGCCATTCACAAATTGATCTCACATGTAAGTAATAAAAAATTTACTGTTGATAGGCTTGTTTGAATGGCTTAAATTTATTTCTGTCTGCTCTAAAAAATTACACCGTGCCCTTTAAATTACATATATTGCAAAATTAGGGTTATGCCAATAAAATGTAGTTTTTTATACTGAGGTTTTCTTCTTACTTTACATTTCACACTTAGTTTTTAGTGAGTAACATTTGGTCTCTTCTGCAGAATTGTTGGTTGAAAATTGCTTTCTTAGGGGTAGAATTTCAACATGGCATGCAGCATTGTGTTATTACTTCAGTAAAAAAAAAAAAATTAAAAATCAACACAGTATTCCCATATTACCTTTGCTACTTTCAGCAGTCAAATATTGGAATTCTATTCGATATAGTGTTAAACATAATGTGAATATTGCATAAAACCGGCTTCAACAATCCATTATGAAACAAGAGTGTCATTGCATTTCTCAAGCCTGAAGCCATTATATAATTTATTAGCATTTTCATTAATCCTTTGCTCACATAAATTGGTTTGAGACAGCTTCCTTTCCTCTACTCTCCTTGAACAAAGCAGCAAATGTAGTCATTATTCATGCAGCCTTTAATCTGAAGGCTGTAACGCTCTTGTCAGAAGAGGAAAGCATCAGTTAAATTACAGATTCCAATAATTATATATAAAATGATTGTAAATAAAATGTATATAATCAACACTGCATTGAAAAAACTATGGTATTAAGAATATTTTAAAATCACATTTTGTATTGCTGGTATTGTTTTTTTTAACATCTGACATATTTCCACTTGGGCAAAGTAGTTAAGGATAAAGCCAGCTGTGTGTCCTTAATTCTTCCACACAGAGGTAAGAACAGTATTTGAAGGTTGTTTTTAAAGTGAGCAAGTAGCACTCAGATATGTCTGAGCTTCCTGGTAGCTCAATGTAGAGCAGTACAGTATCACATGGAAACACCAGCTGAGGTCTTGGAAGCAATTGACATAAAACAGCAGGGCTACCAAAGCAGGATCACCTCAGTCTCAGGTAACAGAGCTAGTGTCTCTGCATGATGCTAGGTGGTAGAACAGATTACGTCTGTCTGACAGAGTTGCAAAGTGCAACTATGTCTTCTGTAGCATCATACTACTTCAAATGAGTGTTATTTGTTGGGTGCCTGCTAATTTAAAGTTTTAGCCCCTGTCTGTAGCCATATTTTTGGTCAATTGTTTTGACCTGTTTTATTTCAGTAAGCGCTAAAAATAACATTTTTACCTCATTAGCATGATATCTGAAATTTTATGAAACTATAGAATTGGTTTGATATAATTTTTTAGAGAAGTATTCTGGAAATTTTTTGTTGTTGTCTGTATTTCAAGCCCTATATAGCTCTCAGTATTATAAAACAAAGACCTTGATTTAAACATTAGAAAATTTAGCTGTGAGAATGGAATTAGACTTTGTCTAAAATTCACAGTTTCACTTGGGTTCTATCTCTAATAATTTGTAATAATTTTCCAGCCTAAGGAATTCAAGATCAGAAGTCTATTAAAAATATGAAAGTGGAAATTTAGTTTTAATTCCTAGTTGCTCTGGGTCAGAATTAATAATTGAATATTTTTAATACTTTGGAGCTACACTTTGTACTTCTTACTTGCATAGAGAAAAAAATAATATCTTAAATTATACTGTCAATCATTTTGGGTAGATTTAATAGGATTTATCAGGGCAATAGGTCTTCAATGATTCTTATTTCTGCATGGCAGTTTTTAATATATGATTGGTCTTAAATGATAGGAAAATTTGTATGAGTTTTACACTGATGTTTATTCACAAGTGCACCAACTCCTTGACTCCATTAGTAGGAAAGTTTAAACTGATGTCTTCATAACCCCTTGATATGAAATCCCTTTTAAACTTCAATTAATCTTTATTTTTATTTTGTATGGATCCTCTGATTTATGCTTGGTACAAGAAGCCTTTTAGAGATTAATATTAAGATTAAAAAAATTTCTGGAAATAACACTTCTGCTAGTAATTCAATTCATGAAGTCAAGAAAACACCACAATATATTTAATCGTGTATAGCAGATATTTGTTTATGTATATTTATGAAGAATATTTGGGAGTATAGTAACAAAATTAAATGCAACTTTGTCGAAAATGGATCAGCTCCATTTGCTTTCCTTTGGACTTCATTACCCACACTTAGTTTGTCTTTTGATTAGCCTACTGCATATAAACACTCATCCTATGACCTATTTCTAGCCTAAATGCTTGGTGCATACTTTATTTAAGCCTCTCTAATCAAGAATATCTAATCCATCTAATGACCATTGAAATAGAAAATATACAGGCTAAAAAGAACCCTCTGGAGGTCATCCAGTCTAATGTTCTGTTCAAAGCATGGTTACATTTATTGCTAGAGAAGTTTCCTTATGTTTTGAGTACTGCTAAAGATGGAGAATCTGAGCAATCTGTTCTGATACTTACTAACTCTCAGTGTGGTTTGTTTGTTTTTTGGTTTTTATTTTTTCTTAACTACTGTCTCTTGGCTTTCTGGTGCTTCTTTCTGTAAGGCTCTGTCTGTAGTATTTTATGGACTCCTTTCAGGAGATGCTAAGATGTGAGGGTCAGTTGCTCCACAATGGAGTCAAAGAATTGAGAGCCAAGGGGAACCTTGGGACAGTTAAAGAAGGAAATAGCAGTGAAAGTTTTGGGAAAATTCTCATGTGGTACAGCATATACAGTAAAATAAGGTTGCAGTGGTTATGCATGGCCCTATGGAAAACAGTGGGAAACTTGTCTTTGATTGCAGCTGCACTAGAAGTTTCCCCCACCAGAAGTCTCACATTAAAAATGCAATAATAATAAAATAAAATATTTGGAATCCAAAGGGAGTAAAATGTTGTTTAGTCACTTTGAGAGTGGTTTTCCTTCAAGTGCAATATATTCTTCATAGTCTACTTTGTGCCAAACGGGAAATGTTTTTAATGAGTTTCCTTTTTTGTCCACTAAGTTGCTTCTCTGCTCATTTTACTTAAGTCCATGGATAATTAACTTATTCACCATGTTTCACAACAGATAAGTGAAGAATAGGTATTAGTTTCTTTAAATCACTTGTACTTTATTTGTAAAAAGAACATCACAAACTTACAGTGTCCAAATAGGGTGAGCAGGTGGTCAACCAAATGTAAACCTTGCTCAACCCCGTCAAACTATTCATCATCACTTACAATGCCTCTTCTAAAATTTATTTTATAAGCGTTTTCAACCAGGGATCTTGATTCATGTCCTCTACAGAGTCTCTATTGCCCTTTGAGTGCTTTCTATAATAATAGGGTGATAAATGATTTATGTTGTTTTCTATGCCTCCACATTCTCATTCATAAATCAATTGTTAGATGCACTTTAATCATCCTTGTGCTTCTTGTTTATTCTGACTGAAACCTTTTGGATTTCCTTCAGGAGTTTTTACTTGGCATCGTCACAAATATTTGAGCTAAGATTTTCCACAAGCATTGAACACATGGCAACAGAAAGCAAATATGTACTGTGATGTTCATCCAGAACATGCTGGAGGAATATTTCCTTAAGTATTATGAGTAATCGTACATTCTGAAAAGTCTATGCCTGTAAAACATTTAAACTTTCAAACAGCAGGGTCCAAAGGCAAAATCAGCTTTCTGTTGCAACTATGAAAGCTGCAGTTGACAGCTTATCCTGTTGTCATTTGCAAGATACATTAGTTTTTTCCCATAAAATATTAACACGTTTATCAATTTTATTATCAATGTCATACAGTTTTAGTGCTTAAATATTTCAAAAAATATTTAATGAAAGGTTGAATTGTTGTTCTAATTGCAACATGTGTATAATAACCTTAAATTCTGTATCTTTTTATTCCTGCATTAGTACTTTCTTTTATTCCAACAACTACAAGGCAGTAAGAATGTCAACAACAAATACAGTCTTTCCCAGTAAAACAGAAAAAAAGATTTAAAATGAAAGGTATAGTAATTATTACAGTAGAATATAGAAATGCAAATAGAATTAAATGCATTCATTACTGTCTATTTTGAAAATTTAAATGGCATATAGGTCTTTCATTTGTCTTCTGCAAAAAGGACCCTTTTCACCCATAAATGTAAGGTCATTCTTATCCTACTACTACATGTGCTCTCATGTAATACTGATGTTGCCATGGGAAAACTGTGGGGTTTAATCCATTCCCCTGGAATAATAATAATAAAAAACATTTGTGACACGTGCAATTTTCCAGTGTAACTAACTCCCTGATGGATATTTTTATAGCGCAAATATGTTAGCCACCTATCACCACTTCTTAGGGTGTCTTGACTCTTATTTCTATCTTGACCATTGCAGATGTATTAATGAGCGAATCAAGATAATGTGGACTTCATGTTCCAACATTTCTTGCAGTTTTTAGCACTACTAGAAGTGGTAATTCATCAACATTAACTTCACTTTCAATAACATAGTTGTAGGAGTTAATCTGAATACAGAGTTTGAATTATTTATAACACTAATTTATTTTGGGGTTTCAAGTACATCACCAATTCACTATGCACTGGTTGTGAAATTTGTTCTGTGCAAAGATTCACAGTAATGTTAACCAAGCTAAAAAGACCATTAAATCTTGTGTTTTGTAACAAGCCATATAATTTAACATAGATTAAATATATGCTTTTTAAATATTATTTTAGAACAATGAGCAGAGTTCAATGGTTAGGATTTCTTCTAGCCAACTGTTAATACTTACTGAAAATAAATGTGAAATCTTTAAAATTTAATTCTCTTTGTGGCATAAAGGTATCTCTTCTGTCAGATAATATTATCATCCTGCAACTTTAAAAAATGCCTTTGTCTGTAAATCTTTTTCTGATGAACTGATGTTCCACCAGATGACAGATCTCTCAGTATTATTTTTGCTTCCCCAATAGCACCTTTTTGTGTGACTCAGCTGTTTTTTCTTAAAAGAGGGTGAACGTATATTGTTTCATGTACCTACTGAAAACATCTTTCAAAAGTAGTGTGATGAGTTTGGCTGGGGTACTTAAGTCAATTTTCTTCATATTAGCTAATATGGGGCTATATTTTGGAATTCTGCTGAAAACAGTGTTGATAATTCAGGGATGTTTTAGTTATGGCTGAACAATGCTTACACAGCGTCAAGGGCTTTTTTGCTCCTTATCCCACCAATGAGCAGTCTGGGAGTGCACAAGAAGTTGGGAGGGGACACAGCCAGGACAGCTGATCCTAATTGATTCAGGGGATATTCCACACCATACGAAATCAAGCTCAGCATATAAAACTGGGGGAAGAAAGAACAGGAAGTGAAGACATTCAGGGTGATGGCATTTATCTTCCCAAGTAGCTGCTATCCATAATATAGCCCTACTTCCTTCCTGAAGACTGCTGAACACCTGCTTGACCATGGCAAGTGGTATGAATTCCTTCTTTCGCTTTGCTGTGTCTGGCTTTTGTTTACCTATTAAACTGCTTTTATCTCAACTAATGACTTTCCTCTCTTTTACCCTTCTGATTCTCTCCCCCACCCCATCAGGGAGGGGAGTGAGTGGCTATGTGGGGCTTCATTGCTGGCTAGGGCTAAACCATGATTTACAAGGACAGAAAGATGCTATGGAAGTAATGCTATTGTGTTTTGCCAGACATGCAGTGCAAACTGATTTCTTTTCAGAAGATATTTATCTGTTTACTATTATTTTTTTATCTATTGTTAATTTTCACTCCCTGTATTTCTGTTCTACTCTCACTATATTTGTCAGTTCCCTTTCAACTTTTCCCTTCCATTTTCTTGTAAGTTCCTGGGCTGCTATAAAGATCTGCTGAATCAGTTGGGAATTTCTTCATAGTCTTCAGCTGTCTTTCAATCAGGACTTTTCTTTCTTTTTTTTTTTCCAATTCATCCTTAGTTTATTTTTTCTAATACAAGAGATCCTGAATTTCCCTTTAAGTATGTTGTACGAAAGCTGCATTTCCTTAGAGACTTGAAAAGGCTGCAGTACTAGAAATCAAAAAAAAAAAAAAATTAAAAAAAAAAAAAAAAAAAAAGTAAAAAACCCGAAGTCCTTCATATATATTCCCCATGTTTTCAAAGGAAAACTGGATTCCACTGTTTGTTTTTTTTTTTTTTTTTTGAGGGATGGATGTGCAATAGTTGAAAAAGAAGTGCTCCTCAAAGTCGTTCCTGGAGTTATTCTGCTGGCTACTCTTCATTCCCTAGTAGCAGTTATTTATTGCTAACATCATACAGCAGTACCATCATGCAACTGTGATTCAGCTCAGTTATTTTATCCAAGGCCTTTTGCGGGCTTTTGCATGGATGGAACAAATGTACAAGGATTCATATTTATGCTTATGTACCTAGACACTGTATGCAAGTAACAGTAGTATGAAATAAATTCTATCCATATTATGAAATAAAAAAAAAAAAAATTAAAAAAATCTGTTCTCTTCCATCTCTTTGCTGTTTTTCCTTTGTGTAAAGATGAGGAGACCAATTTTTCAGAACAACACAATAGTGTTCTATTTTATTACATGAACTAGAGTAGTTGCTTAAACTGTTGTTCAGGAGCATTAATATTGCATAAAGTGGACTGAAAAAAAAACAAGCACTTATTTAAAATCTAAACCAATTTTTGATTCAGTTTAGTGTGTTTCTAATATTTCACTGCCAATAACAAATGGTTCAGTGTCATGTTCTGTGAAAAATTTCAGGTTCTACAAGGCACCTGATAGCAACCCATGCATTTGTTTCAGATGACAGCATGAACACACATTCCTTTAATCTCCACTGTAATGAGTCTCTTCCTTCAGGTTTTCTGAAACTGATAACCTGTTTAAGAAGGTAAATTTTAGGATTGTGTTCCCCTGTTATGACCTGGAGAGTGCCTCTGTTGCACAATTATTTTTGTTGTTGTTGCTGTTTTTTTTCATTATTTATAGTAGCCTATTCTGTCTGAGAAAATTCGCCTTAGTGGGTTTTTCTAGTATAGAGAGGTGACACTTAAAATAATCCAGGTGAAATACCAGACTCTCAGTAAGTCATTAATCTTGTCAAGTTAGGACATTCTTCTCCATGAATTTGTCAGCCTATCTTCCTATCTGATGGCCTTACCTTGTCAGAAATTGTTAACAGACCAACACGTGTATTAAAATACAGATACACACATTAGTTAAAGATAAACTTCTAAAGTTGCAAGAGGAAACTCCATGCTTTTAAAAAAGAAGACTGCTTGTGAAGGCTTCAGCTTTAATTACTATAGTAAGTAATATAATAAGTTAAGAAGGAAAAAAAAAAAAAACAAAACTTTTTCTGTTAATTACCAAGCTTACTGAAGCTCAGATGAAAGGTAATAAAAAAAAAAAAAAATTCATGCATTTTTCCAGCTTTGTACGTGATCGACACTCCAGGAAGCAATTGTGATAGCAAAAGTAAGCACGTCATCACATGTGGTATAACAATATAGCATGCCAAAATGTCAAAATAGCTTCCAATGAGAAAACATGCAAATTACATGTCTGTGCTATATCCAAATGGTGAAATTACCCACCAAGTCATAGATTTTGCATCTGGTGTCCCACAAATACCTGGGTAAATTCATTGCATCTACATTTTTTAAGGATTTAATTCTTATGTTTAATGGATGGAAGCAAACAGTTAAGTTGAAAATCTTGCCACATTCGTGGTGCTATCATTTGCAGAGCTATATGAAGAAGAAGATCCAATACCCGATTCAGCTGAAACTTCCTTTTTTATTTATTTTATTTTATTTTATTAATTTTATTTATTTATTTATTTATTTTATATTTTCTCTCTATTTTTTTTTTTTTCATTTATTTATTTTATTTTTTCCCTAATGGGATCCTTCTTCCTTCTGTCTCAAAAAGGAAATAGGAGTAGTAAGGGAAAACTGGGAAAACACAACTGGAACAACTAGAAAAGTGAGACTGCTCTCTTTAGATGCCATCTTCTACTTGTGATGGAGTAAAACAACCACAGAACCATTTCCTGAGTTTCTTGGGTTTTTTCATATTGCTACCCACTGAGATCTTCTGATTTACATCTTGGCGATGCTGAGAATTATTTATCTGCAATAAGGTTCTGAGTGAAATGCTGCTATGATAAGATAGAACTTATACTTTTTTGCATTATTTAATTATATGTAAAAGCACATATAGAACTGAATAGTATTGTTTGTGATATCTGTCTGTTTTTTTCCTAGGATATTTCATTTTTCTAGAAGTCCTCTGGATCAAATACTCCTTAATTCTCATTTACACAGTAGTGGGTCTAAGCAGTGATTTGCAATGATTATTTTTTTCTTCTCTAATTTTCTTACTCCTGGGCTAAACAAGTTTGTTCCTACATGGAAATTTCAGTTTCAAAAGCCTGCTTTCTAAGTAGAAGCTTGACAAACATTAGACATCTTCAAGTTAATCAGGTAATCCAAAATCCAAGGTTAGACGTCCTCTATAACCTTCTATAAATTCCTCTATAATTCCACAGTAAATTCTATTATTATATAAAAAATTATATTTAGCAATACAAAACCAAACATATATACAGTCTTCTTATGTGAGCAGAGCTGTTCAAAGCTGATGGCAAAGCTGTTTTAATGTGAGATGTATTTGCATCTCTATTCTGTTTTGCTGATTTCCAGAACCACATTTAAAAGACAACATAGTTTATGTGGTTGCGCTACAAGTGTAGAAGAAATGTGTTTTTATTCCCCTAGGTAACACAGCTTGCATGTGACGGTATACTTTTCACAAAGATACTTATGTCACGTTGCCAAGGGCAGACCACTAAAATGGGGATGCTGAATTAAAAATTTTACTTCTAATGAAAACACTGTTCTAACTAAAAGATGTCTTCTTAAGGGGAAAAGTCAACTCTCTCTCAGTCCTACTTAAAGCTTTAATGTTTGAAGTTGCTGTGCTGCAAGAACAAATTTAGCTAACAGAGAGTGAACATTTATGACAGGATATTTTCCCTCATTTTTTTAATCAAGTGAAAATTAAAAACTTTCCTAATGTTCTTTTAAAGTAAATTTATCACCAGGACATGACATGATTAGTGTTTTCTGGATCATTTCCAAGTCAGAGCTGGACCTGGATGAAATTATGAGATTTACAAGTACTTGAAATTTTGGAGAAGTCTTTTTGTTTGCTTCACTTTGTTGTTCTGTGATTTGTTTTGTTGTTTGTTTGGGTTTTTTTGTTGTTGCTGCTGCTTTTTGGTTTGGGTTATATTTTTTTCCCCAACACTCTCTTGCTATACTTTTATTTTTAGCACACTCAGCTAAAACCAAGATGTGTGTTGTTGCTTATATCCAAATTTTTATGTTTTTTTAACATTTATGCCTAAGCCACATACTCTGTGGTGATGATCCAGATCCATTTAAATCACTACAAGAGAGCTATGCTGATTCTTCTTTTTAAAAGAATGTAGCTGCCAAAGTATTAGTGTACAAGGGCTATTATCACTTCTAAAGGAAAAGAATGAGTAAGGTTGTTCCAAGTAGATCTTATCAAATAACTGAACCTATTGTTTGCTTACTGAAGAATTACTTCTGATAAGATGGTCTCAGAACATTCTAAAATATTACCATCAAACTTATAGATATTAAAGGTATGTGTCAATTAATTATATTGATACCACTATTCTTATACATGCAAATCTGCAAAATGTAGCTTAGAAGTTGTATCGGAAAAAACAAGGTCAGAAAAATCAATGCTAGCAGATTGAATAATTAAAAATCTTAGAGGAGTTCAAACTCTTAAATCTTAGGCCTTGCCATTATAAATTGTTATTTCATCATTGTTTAATGCTATTCTATCTTTACACAGTATTACTCCCTGATGTTTACTTCTTTGAGTATTAAAATAAGCATTGTACAATGTATTGAAAATAATTACTCAAGATGGGAAAAATGATTCATCAGAAAATCGAATAGCCTCCTCCTCTTGGAACAAAAGCATTTTCATTTCCCTAATTCTTTCCTTTCTGCAGAAACAGAAAAAATAATAAAAAGAAAAAAAGAAAAAAAAAATTATACATTGCAAATATTGAAACCAGAAAACCATTTGCAGCCTCAACCATGCATCTTTATTTCAAATTTAGAACTCTGATTCTTTTTCTTCAGGGCCCAGTTTTATTTAGGCAAAACACCCACAGAGATCAGTGACAGCCTTTTGTGTTAAGTCAGTTCATTGTTTCCTGTGCTTAGTCGGCTGGACCATGATATGGCAATTGGATCAGCAGTACCCACATGGACTGAACAGCAGGATCAAAGCTCAAGCATTTTATTCATGTTTCATGTGAATTTATACAGCAACAGGGGAAATAGAGAAATTCTTTTAGAACATTAAGAAAATAAAAGATTGTCTTCTAGTGCAGGCTTAAAGTTGTAAATTGTGTTCAAGTCCTCTTTAGAAAGTCACTGCCTTTCAGACATGTATCTTGGTAATTACAGCAAAGAAGAATGAAGTTAATGAATAACGCATTCCTTGCACAAAAATTAATCCATGTTAAGAATTTTCAGTTGCTGTTACGCACACACACACATATATATAGGCCTTAAAAAACATTAGAAGGCAAGTAAATAGAAACATTTTTTAACAACTTGACACATAATCCATTTAGTATGAGCAGGTGTAAGGCTGCCACTACTTGACTGTTGCTGAAGAAGACAACTTGATCTGGAGAGAAAATAGGCAAGGTTAGTAGTGAAATAATGTTATTATATTTTGATGCAAACTCCTACGAGACACTCAAACTTTGGTTAGCACCATACAATTTTTATTTGCATATACTGCTGAAGCAGACCTTAATAAAAACAGTTATAAAATAATGCTCAATACAATTTTAATGTACTGCACAAAATTAAGGTGTCCCAAACAGTGTTTTAGCTTATTTAATGTCCATCATGATGTTCCATATTCTATAGGAGAAAGTACAGCAAGTGACCAAATTTGTGACTTAGATGACTCATATATCTAAATTTAAACAGGCTGATATTTGGCACATATCAATCAGGATGTAGCTTTCTGAATTAAAATTTCTAGAGTAGGTACATGTTGCCTTAGGTAATATGGGATGAAAGTATTGAAAAGTAGTGAATAACAAGGACTGAGGGAAAATATTTTGAAATTTAACTAAAAAGAAGTAATCTTGAGAAAAATACCATCATGTTTTATTTCAACATGTTGAAAATAGAAAATTGATGTTTAATTAAAATCAAAATATATTTTTTCAAATCAAGCTATTCTAAGTCAGTTTTTTTTTCTATTTTTATAGTTTTTCAACTAAGCTAAGTTTCAAACACACATCACAACTTTTCTTTTTTTTTCTAAAAGCACTTGACAAGCTAAGAATTCTCTTTTAGTACTTCCTTTATATAACCAACCTCAGGAATGAAACATCATTCTTTACTATTGTTCTGAAAGTTTGGATGGTGTTAGTATGATAATAGTAATTTTTACTGGACCATTTAGTAGTACTAAGAAAACTGAAATAACTATTGTTTTTATACATTTTCTCCTACTACATTATTTTACCTAATAAAGAATATTACTTTTCCCTGTAAAGTGTCATACTCTTTATTAACATTAGTATACTGGACTATATGAAAGAAGGGTATATAAGACTGTGAAAGAAATCTCTATGTACACACATTTCAATAATTTACTCAAAGTACTAGAAGAAGATGAGAAAGAAAACTGCTCTGCTATCAGCACCTTTGCTAGTGTCATCACCTTTGAACTACTTATAGGAAAGCTCACAAACCTTTTAAATTAATTTATAGGATATAATTGTCTGAAATAACAAAAGCAGAGTAGTCTATCATATGTCAAATATCAATAAGCACCTGCTGGGTGAAACTATAAATCTTTTGCATCTTGGATTTCCCTGTCAGACTGTCCTTGAGGTCTGCACTTCGTAATTGGATCAAGGATGTCACCAAGCACACCCCAATTTTTCAAGTAACCATGCTGTTTTATACGACACATTCCATCATGGAAGAATCACTTGTTTTTTGGTTCCCCATAATTCCCCCTTTTTTTTTCATTTTCACGTTGAAAACAAATGTAATGAGCATAATCAAAAGCAATTAAGCTGTTTGATACATAGATAAAGACACATAGGACATAAATGGCCCCTAAAAGCTCCATAAAGGAAGATTATATTTAAAATTGCTAAGGTGAAATCCTGGGTTTGTTGATGTTAATGGATGCTCGGTATTTATTTCAGTAGAGCCAGGATTTCATTCCAGTATATGCTGCAAGATATTTCATAATTGCTTTTGTTACTTCTAAGTGTGTTTTTAGACTAGTCTTTCATTATGGTAAAGACATGCTCAAAATAGACAGGAAGTAGGATAGAACATAGTTTATATCTTCAGTTCAGATGCCATCCTTATTTGATCTTTGTAGGAAACAGAATCTGAACAAGAGTCTGTTAAAAGTGCTTTGGTTTTGGTTTTGCTCATTTGTCTGTTTCTATTTATCATTAAATGTTGGCATTGCTTATGGTTTAGTCTTGCCTAGAAGTACAGGATCCATACTTTAGGAAAACAGTGCTGGATATTGATATGAAAAGGCTATTTAAGTGATTAATTGATGTGTCTAAATTACAAAAATTAATCGTATGACCAGAGCATGAACTTTTTTCATCAAAAGGTTATGCAGTCATCATTCAAAATTATAGTTGATTTAGGAAGATGCAGTAACTTCCCAAACTGAAATATAAATCATAACTCAACACTCAGTATTTAATTAGATTTTTCTGAAACTGCTAAGTAAAAGAGCAATATGTAGACATTTGTTACACAGTGTAGCTGACAATGCTAAAACACCATGAGGAAAACTGACTTTCATTGGTTTTCTATACCTTAGAGAATCATAGAATCATAGAGTAGTTTGGGTAGGAAAGGACCTTAAGATTATCTAGTTACAATCTCTCTGCCATGGGCAGGGACATCTCACCCTAAAACATTTTGCCCAAGGCTCTGTCCAATCTTGCCTTGTACAATGCCAGGAATGGAGCATCCATAGCTTCTTTGGGCAACGTGTTCCAGTGTATCAGCCAGATACTAGCTGATTATATAGAGTTTGCACTATTGCCCATAAACCCTCTCATTACTGTCAATGATTAGATCTTGCATTGCTACCAGTACCTTATTTTGGTCAAGATGCAAATTATTGCACGATGTAGTGGAGAGCTGGGTTGAGGAAAGCAAAATCCTTAGAGAAGCAAAGTCTAGACAGTAGTGCTAGAGAAAAAGAGGGGAACAATTACATCCTAAGACTGAAAAGTCAACCTGAGTTAAAGAAAAAAAAAAAAGGAAAGATTGTGTTTCTTTTCATTGACTGTACTTACACCATCAACAGCTTGGGTTTTATTTAATACAGACTAGATTTAGACAGCTGATGTTGGATAAAATTATGTCCACCCTGCTTATATGCAGTCTGTTTTGATTGCATGCTTAGCAGTTCTCACTGAAACCAATTAGAGCATATTAGTTTTTGATTATCCCACTTTGATTTAGGAGCCTATGTCCTGGGCATGGCTTTCCTTTTGCAGACAATCATTCCAGATGCATAAACTGCTGTGGCTTTTCCGCTCTCTGCCTCACAGCAATTTGTTGCTTCTTTTCAGTCACAGGTTACCTGCTCTTCGACTCTGCTAGCTAAACAGATCATGTGTGTGCTCTTCCTAACCCCTTGAAGGCAGAAAGGCAGGCAAGCCGATTACACAGAGGACAAAGGTGTTTGGAATGCACCCAGGTGATTTTGTCTGATTCAGACTTGAAAGTCGACACGCAGTTCCCCCATCCTGGAAATCAGCAGGGGAATTACCCTGAGAGCTGAGACACAGACTGGAGGCAAAAAAAACATTTGCAGGTAATGCAGCTACAATCACAAAAAGACACCGCATTTCAGAGGATTTTTAAGATCATTTTCATTTTTCCCTTTTTTTTCTTAAGAAGGAGCAAAAAGATTTTTAAACTATATCCCAGGCTTTGAAGATGTTTACAATAACAATTTAAAATGCCCTATTTGTCATTTTGAAATACTGAGACTGTACACAGTTCTTAGAAAAAAAAGTGAGGGCAAATAGATAACTTCATTATTTTTACAGATGAATTCAAGTAAAAAAGGGGGAAAAGTGTCTTTTGCACTCTTATGAAAACAACAGCACTCTTTTTAAGTGCTTTGTCCTTAATCAATATTATATTGGAATAAAAAGGCTCTTATTAAGATAAATAAATTGCCACAAAATTCCTAAAACACCGAAAAGCAGATAATGCTCTCATTATAAATGGTTATAACCATAACCTTTTGAGGTAGGATTTGAATGAGTCATATAGGAATTACTGCATCAACTTCCATACACTGATGCTTTTTCTTAAATGTTTTGACCTAATTAAAAATTAGAATTTCAATTGTGTCACAACCAGATACTAGAACATTTTATTCTTTTATGAATACATGCAATTATGAATGTATATTCAGTAAAACATTAGTGTGGAAAAAGTAATTTTATTTCAAAACTACTGAATTTATTATGAAATCTTACATGAAAGGTCAATCTCTTGTATATGAATTTTTGAAGAAAAATAAATGAATTTTTGAACAAATATTTTTGAAGAAAAAGTGAGGGTGATTTTCAACAGAGTACTGATGTTATAAATTTCAATGCTTCTAATATATTTAATATGATGCTTTACTTTCTGAAAAGTTACTCATGCTAGTGAGGGGGCTCATAAGGAAGTGCATTTGAATAGTGTATGAATATTGAATTTGCAAATGTCCTAGCTTTCAACTTAAGATGTCTTGAATAATTCTGAGCATGAACATTACTAATATTACGCCACAAAAATATCATGACAAATCAGCACAATTCCTTTTTGCCAGCTGTGGTCCCATTTCCCATGCTTATGAATTCTTTTATTAGGAGGTTCTTAACGACTTCTTGTCCTCAGTCTTCACTGGAAAATGTTCAGACCATAGCACCCAAGTCTTGGAAGGCAGATGACGGGACTGTGAGAACGAAGACCTTGGGCCCACTGTAAGAGAGGATATGGGTCGAGATCATCTTAGAAACCTGAACATATACAAGTCCATGGGACCTGATGAAATCCATCCGCGGCTCCTGAAGGAGCTGGCAGATGAAGTTGTTAAGCCACTGTCCATCATCTTTGAAAAATCATGGCAGACAGGTGAAGTTCCCAACGACTGGAAAAGGGAAACATAACCCTCATTTTCAGGAAGATTAAAATGGATGAGCCAGGGAACTACAGACCAGTCAGCCTTACCTCTGTGCCTGGCAAAATCTTGGAGCAGATTCTCCTGGAAGGCATGTTGAGGC